>JARKID010000314.1:0-43250 GCA_029449255.1 Mycena polygramma
GAGGACATACGCTCGTCGCGATGGCTTACGACGAATCTCTTTCGGAATATTCCCGATAGTCATGTAAACGGGATACGCCGTTTTATTGCCGAACATTGTCAACTGGGTTTTGTCGGACGAAAGAAGAATGGGAATGATGGTCGCCCCGGGATTGTCTTGTTCGACTTGTTTCTATCGAGATGTAAGCACGCAATCTGCGAGAACAAATCTGTTACAATTACCTGTGTACTCCACCACCACTTGGCGGTGTGCATGTTATGGTATAAGCGGATGGTTTGGTCCTTATCCGCGTAGTGACGCTCGGGAACCACAAACAAATACGGTGCAAAATCTGTGTCCCCGAAGAGCGCTCGAACGCAGTCGATGATATTACGGGAGTAGAGATCGAAGACCTCGCCCCCAACGACAATCTCGGAACGAGTGAATTTGGGGCGACCGGGCAACTTTTCGTCAATGATTTTGTTCAGTTCTGGGGAACTCTTGTACGACAGTCCCAAGGCTTCGGTGACCTGAAATCATCATGAGATTGACAGCATTCAACAGGGAAATAGACGTACACCCTCAATCTTGAGAAGATCAGTAAATGCGGTCGATCCCGAGCCACGCAATTTGGCCCATCGAGCTAAGTCCCAGTCCATTTTTGAGGCAAACGGCGCGTATATGTTACTGGACTTTCCAAGGGCGTCATCGTATTTTTCCTCGGTCGAGGCTGCCCGCTTGTTTGATATCTCTTCGCCTGCTCGATCACCGGGATACTTGACGATGACGGGTGCATCGTGAAAGCGATCCTCGGTAGTTTGGGATGAGAAGCAGGCCCCGGCTGAGCCTGAGCCCGCAAAGGCGGCGGGTCGCAAGCGAGCACCATCCAATACCGGTGACGCGGGCAAGGCATCGAAGAAGGCAAAAGCGAAGCCTCAAGCACACTCAGGTGACTGTGCAGTTCCCTCTCATCGACGCCGGCGTTCTCACTTACTTCCCAGATGACGAGGAGGTCGGCGTGTCGACAAAACGCGCGCCAGCAAAGACCAGTAGCAAGACATCATCGAAGAGTGCCCCGAAGCCCAAGAACAAGGAAAGAGCCAAGGGTGAGTGTTATTCAAGGCCTTTACGAGCGCATGATGGAGTTTTTGTTGAGCAGGAGTGCAATCCGGTGCAGGACGCAGTGAGTACAGTCGAAGCGCCGAGTGTGACAAGTCACAACGTGACTTACCTTCTCAGAATATCTTGCTCGCGACGTCGACTCAGACGACGAGCTCGTCCCACAGGTGCCGTGTACGTCTGCGGCTGCCTATACTATACATCCTACTCACTCTCGTCAGCTGTGAAAGCCATCAAACCCGCCAAATCCATCACAAGTACGTCGTCGCCTACCTTTTGTAAATATCTTCGTCTCTGACCACTCCCTCTCAGAAAAGAAGGACACTGCTGCTGGCAAGGCCGCGGCTCACCCGCGGCCGAAGCCGGCGCCCAGAAACCTTCTTCGGATGCGGAGGACGACGCTCTCCCCAGCCAGTCCGAGGACGAGCCTGAGGAGCAATCTGACCCTCGTTCCCAGTCAGACGCGGGCGAGGAGGACACCTTCTCTGACCATCTTCTCGAGGTACTCCGTTTGATTATGTCTTTTGAATCCGTACTCATCGCATCCAGCGTCCCTGGTCATCGCTGCTCGCCAGTCCCCTCCTCCCGAGCTGGACGACCTATTCGTTGACGACACTGATGATCTTGATCGTCGTCGAGCATCGTCGTCGTCGGCAGGCTCTGTACCGCCGGAGACTGACTACGACTACGACATGGAGCAGCAAGACGACACGGGGAAGCCTGTAGCAGAGGATGATGATATGAGTGATGCTCCGCGAAGGGCAAACTCGGATGCGGAGGACGATTGGGACAACACAGTACGTGGTTTGAGATGGGTCTTTTCCCTGACTGATACCTTCAGCCCCCGCCGCCCGTCAAGACGCGCAAGACGCGCAAGCTTTCGGCCCAACAAATCAAATATAATCAAGAGGTTTGTGATATCATTTTCACCGTTCCCGTGCTCACCGAATCCTCTAGCAACCCCAGATCCGTTCATCGAAGGTAATCCATGCTCGGAAGGAGGAGCCCGAGGTTACTTCCGAGTCCGACTACCACGCCTCGGCGCGCCTCGTCTACCCTGCCAAGGGTGGGCCGATTAAGCTCCTCGATCAGAACGACACCCTCCGGGACATCACGAAGTCTGCCATCGCCATGCATCTGTACGAGATGGCATTCAAGGGCGGCTACGAGGCGGTCGTCAGCCGAGCCAGCTTGTCGCGGCGGCTCTTGCGCATTTGCGCGAAGAAGCATCCCAACGGTACACACGTCGAGAGACGTGCCAAAACGGACACACAATTTTGCTCCATTCTCGCCACTATTGTATGTATCTCTATCCCCCTTTGACGGTGCCATTGCTAAATCATTTGAAGATTTGTACCCGGGGCGGCAATCTCAAGACAGCCCTTCGTAATGGCGCCACGTCTAAAGTTGCCACGCACTACGAGCTCAACAAAAACACCACGCCGTCGCAAATCCGCTCCATGGTAAAGCAGCTCCTCCATGAGCAGCGATATATTCTTCCCTATGCCGCCGCCCCTGCTCGTAGCACTGCTACACCCGACAATGTTGACGCGGCAGCCGTGACCGATGACAACACTGCCGCGGCGACTAATAAGAATACTCCCGCGGTGCCCGATAAGATTACTCTGGTTCGTCCATCGGCTAGTGTTTCGCTCACCGACATTCTTATATATTGCTAGACCTTCATCCCGGATATGCCCTTCCTTGCGCCGGCCGTCGTGGATCTTATCCGTGAGACTTGGTGGAACACTGCGAAGGCTCTTGGCTTCAAGCACGTCTCGGAGCTCGTTTCGTATCGGACTGATCGTCCGCGCGACATAGTTCTGCCCGACGCAATGATAGGCCTGGCTGTAGCTAACGTCAGTCGCTGCTTCCTAAATTACTATATGCGCTAAATCTTGATTAAACCAGGTGTGGGCGGCGATAGTTTCGTACCTGTTGGAGGAACATGCCTGTAGCAGCGGGTCTATGCTTGAACATTCTAGTTGATTCCATACCATTTATAGTAGTGCAACTCGATACCTGTAGAATATTCTAGTAGTCAGTCTGTAGGTATACAAGCAGCAATCCTAGCTGCTCGTAGGGCATCCGTTTGCCCTAAAGCGAGCCTTCCAAACCAACAGCGCTATTGCAAACTCACATCAACTTCCCTTATCTTATCTCTTACTCCCGTAATCTCAACACAAACGGATCTCGGTTCTCGCCACCGATAACCCGGCCATCAGCACGCCATGCCTAGCATCATCTCCACCGACCACACATCCTCTCAGTACCGTATCCAGCCACTCGATGGCAGCGAGCTTTATCCCTCGTGGAAAATCCAGTTAATGGATATTCTCACCGATGGTGATTTGGAAGATCATATTGATCCCACCGTCGAAGCTCCTACCGATAGCAGTGAGCTGAAAAAGTGGAAGAAGGCCGACCGTCGTGCATTGTCTGCCATCCGCCTGCGAGTCTCCCCAAACATCATTCACCACATTCAGGGAGAGACAACCGCCCGAGGTGCCTGGGAAAATCTCTCGCACCTGTTCGAGCTGAAAGGCAAAATGGGACTTGTTCTTGCACGCCACAAGTTCTACGGCACACGCGCACCCGCCGAGCAACCACTCGAGGATCACATCAGGCAGATGCGCCAGTTCCAGGGAGAGCTCAAATCCCTCGGACATGATGTCGATGATGCCGACTTTGCCGTCGCATTACTCGGATCACTTCCCGAAGACTGGGACTCCTTCGTTCAAGCGACTCTTTCCGCCATCACGGCCCCCGACTCCAAGACCGTGATTTCCCTCATCCATACCGAGGAAGCCCGCCGCTCTCAGCGTGATAGCTCCTCACAGGCATTGGTTTCCCGCGCCCGTCGTACAGCCGTAACGACACATTACCCCAAACGGCTTGCGATCACATCCCCGCCGAGTTCGAATTCCGCACCTGTCGTCGCCTCCAGCAGGTGGAAGAATTCCAGCAATGCCAAGTGCCACAAATGTGGTGGCAAAGGGCACTTTGCCCGTGTCTGCCCGTCAAAAGACTCCGACGACGAGCAACACGAAGATCAGGCTCATCCCGCATTTGATGCGAATGATGATTCCGATGCCGAGCCCGGTCGCGAATACGACTCGGATGACTTTGCCTTTTAGGCGCGCACATTTGTGCAACAACAACAATTGACCAGCAGTTTTTGACGCAGTGATTTAGCGTGGGGGCACAGTCAGGACTCGAGGTGCAGGGCTTGGGAGCCGGTCCGTATGTCGGACACTGTTAGCCGTGGGGCAATCATGGAGCAGTATTTTGATTTTTGATTATTAGTACGTATAGCGCTTGGGACCAGGTTTCGGACCGCACAGACCCGCTGAGGGAGAGTGTTGGAGGAACATGCCTGTAGCAGCGGGTCTATGCTTGAACATTCTAGTTGATTCCATACCATTTATAGTAGTGCAACTCGATACCTGTAGAATATTCTAGTAGTCAGTCTGTAGGTATACAAGCAGCAATCCTAGCTGCTCGTAGGGCATCCGTTTGCCCTAAAGCGAGCCTTCCAAACCAACAGCGCTATTGCAAACTCACATCAACTTCCCTTATCTTATCTCTTACTCCCGTAATCTCAACAGTACCAGACCGGGCGGTGTGTGCCGGCTAAGGAATTCAGTCAAGCACGGCTCGAAAACACTTACAACAGCATAATAGCAGTTCTAGAGAAGCAACGAGCTGGGAAATCGGCCAAATACTTCAATACAACGATGCACAAGCTGTACTTGAAGGTTTCGTGAGTGCGATTCGAGTCTCTTTGTACTCGCACCCTGATTCCTTCCCCAGCCAATCCCCTGAGGTCTCGATGGAAGCCTCTGGCTCCGCCAACAACATCATTTCCCTCCCAGTTGATAGCGACTAGTAGATAGATGTATGCGCCTTTGAGCTTCCGGGTTTATATCAGTGTCTGTACCTTATGCCGCCGATAATTCCATTTGGTTCCTGCTCCATTGGTTGCGATTTGAGTGCAATATTCCGAACAACAGTGTCTAATTGTGGACAAATTCTGTGAAACATGCGTCAAACTTATGCCTCAAAGTTGTGCAGATTCTGATATTCTCGGGGGGACTAAGAAATGTTTGGTCATTTTATCAAACTCTAGGAACTGAAGAAATTTTCGAGAAATTTTTGCGAAAATACAAGAAAATACCTGGGGAGGCTTTTCCTGATGAAGGCGGTCGAGCAACTGACAGAAAGAGAGAAGAGCCCAGGCGAAACAGGAACTCGATGCCTCTGGCGCGGTCATGTAGTTCTTTTTCGAGGGGCCAATTGGTAGGAGTCGCATGGAAAGCGGACAAGGGAAAGAGCCATTGGTCGTTCGTCTGCATGAGTGTCACGGTGACAATCACTTGTGACATAGTGCTTCTTCCAACCACTGAGCGCTGAGCCCTCCGTCTGGCCACCGTCCCGGTTCGCCCTACGTCAGGCTATTTTCTGGGTGCTGCCTTTGCGTGTAACATCCCGCCACGCCCCTTGTAATCACCTGCGTCGCTACCCATCGATAATCACCCAGTAATCACCTGTCGCACAGTTTCGAACCCAATTTGGCCCAATCCGAGTTCCATCTGGTGCCTGGAGCCTCTCATTTTGTGGAATTTCTCGCAAAAAATGAATGCATATATCACAGTCTTACAATGCCTACACTGAGAATACAACCGCTGGCGCTACACGGATTTCTTCCTCCGTTCCTCTCCAATCTCAACCCCCCCGAGTTTGAGCACACCGCGGGCAGTTTCCTGCAATAGTACGGGCTGCAATTCGTCAGTCTCTTCCCATTTGTAAAGGCCGTCGTACGGACTGTGCTGTTCGGGAAACTGGTGGCTAGCAAAGAAAAAAAATTCTCAACACATCCTGCATCTGGGTTGTAAGTCGACCAACGCACTACTGCCAACAAGCTAGCTCGACACATGTCGAAAGCTGTATGTGAACGGAACGGACTATTTTGTCTTACTCTCGCGACAGTTCGCGCAATTCGCTGGATGTTGGGAACTAAATTTACATCCAGTGCTTTCACACAATATCTGGGACTTGCTAAGCTGGAGGCTAAGTACGCAAACCCTCACCTCTTCTTGTGGCTGTTCGTTTTGGTCAACGTCAGGGTTGTGTGGTGTGTATAAAGAAGTAAGCGTACAATATCCCAGACATGACCGCATCCTGTGTAGTTGTGTCGAACTCTGTTGCGAATGAGATTCAGGCTGCCTGGCTTTGCACGCTGGAAACGCACTGGCGCCATTTGCACATCGTAGACGATGTAAGAGAGCTTCCAACACGAGGAGGGAACTCTAAGCAAAAGCGTTCCGCGTTACGAGTTTTTATACGATTGAGAACCACTCGGGACCTCTATGACAAAGACTGGCCTCGATCGCGATACCCAAAGTACCTCCGTTCGCCGGCACCGTGCTCTTTGCTCGGGTTCGCCTTGCAGCAAGCCTTGCAGCGCTTCGAATGTTAATCACGATGACGGAGGTGGTCCAGGTGGTTGGCTCCTGGAGGTGGCTGGCTCCAAGCATGATTCGTCTGTAAGATTTGCCTGAGAGATTCAAGGGTGTAAATATCTGTGAAATTTGGAACCGGGGCCGGTTTTTCAAAATAAGGACCTCTCGGTGAACCAACCAACCACGTGACTGTCCCAATAAGGGAATTACCCCTGTCTTTCGGCAGTACCGCAACCTGAGTGTTAATTTCTGGTTGGCCTTTCCACCACAGCGAGAAGTATGGCCTGAACCTTCGATGGTTACGTTCGTGAGTTGAGTGCAAGAAATGTTGCCTGGTCCGGCCCAAACAACGAGAGAGCAACCCATGTAAATGTTCACGGTTCAAAAATGAACAGTTTTGGCTATCTCTAGCCGCGAATCTTCCTCCTCTTCTCACGACCATTGCCGGATGCGAGGCAAGCCTCACACAGCCAGCCATCCGGAACCTTTCCCCGTTCAAGGCACCGTAAATGAAACTGATTTCATAGGGCCGTTAATCCAGTACACAAAAGTTGGATTTGAGAGGGAAACTTACCCATTTGGTGTGACAGTCAGCGTTGGCGCACAGCGCAACATTCTTGGCAGCCGCAACATCCGACTGGGGATCTGCCAAGTTCCCGCAAATGCAGGCCATGAGAGCGGTCGAGATCGGCCATATCAATATCGTCCCGTTCCTTGCGCTTTCGGTTCGAACGTCGTGGTGCCGTGCCAGTGGCGGGTACAGCAACCTGCGGGCCATCGTTCACAGCCGCGGTCCCGGATATCTGTGTCAATGATTAAGATGCAAGTACGACAAGTGTTCAGACGTACATCGGGAGACCCCTGGTTGAAGGAACAGCCGTGTCAGCGAAAAGAAGTGAGGCATACGATCGACTTGCCAGATGGAGTCAGACTGCCGAGCTCTGAGAAGACGAGGGAGATGAGATCCGGCCTACGGTCCGTCAAAAAAGACAAGTTTGAGGGGAACGGATCCGGCTTACCTTGTGTAATCTACGTCGGGATTATTTTTGGCAATCTCTTCCTGTGTTATGACGGAAGACGAGGCCCCGGAATTAGACCGAGAACTGGGAGAGGCGGAAGATGATATATTCTCGGTGGCATTCTCCATGGCATAGTCTTTCTCGATAGGTGTCGGGAAAGATAAGCTCCGCGAGTTATGACTGGGTAGATCATACTGCGACAATGGAAACAAGCGGTGGAATTTGTAGCTGAAGGGTAGAAGATGGCGAGTAAGTCAAGAACACTCCACAGGCCAACCCCCGGGGACCGACCTTTCCGCCAGAGCATAGAGGGGCTTATTTGCTGCCTTGGCTATGATAGCGATGTTAAGGGGGCCAATGGCGTTTATGAGTCCGCCGCTTTCCACGACAGCCTCAGAACCAACGAGAACAAAATCTACCTTCTCCATCCCGTATGCTACTGCAGAATCCAGAATGACGGTGCAGGGTATTCCAACCGCGGTTAGAGCTTCGGCCGTTTTTACCCTGTTTGACTCCAGAGTTCGTAAGATATGTGGTGGCACGAACGAACCCGAGACCACGAGGACGAGCCTCGGTAACAAAAATTGCGAAGGGCGTAAGCTCCACGCGATGTGCGCACATCGGATAACCCTGACCTGATATTCGTTTACTTCTTTTGTGAGCCAGCAGCAAAGTCTCCATGACCACTCTCGAATACGAATGAGTCAGAATCTTCAAAGCACTTCACGATCAAACACTGGGGTAGAGGCGATCGGTACGCTTACCACAGAGTCATCTTTTATGAAGTCGACTGCGAGCTCGCCAATTTTTCTGCGATACGTGAGGGCCTGGTGAGGTGGGATTCATCAGTGAATTCGGCGCGCCAATCATGGATTACTGGGATACCTGGCTGACATAGGTCTCTCCTTGCCTTACAAGCTCCATTTTAAGTCGGAGAAGGTCTTTGAACCATACATGAAAGATCGGCCACAATGGAGATTGACACTCACAGAAGGAGTCGAATCATGGGGGAATAGTGTGACGAAAGCAATGAAGCGCTCGCAGCCCGCGTTCAGGCTGATGGGATTGGCCGAGTTCTGGTTCAGGGAAGCGGCGCCCTGCGACAAGATTAGTGAGGCAGGGCGTCATTTGTGCCGCCCTGGCCAGTTCGAACCTGATTCAAAGCTTTGACCAATTCGAACATAGTTCCCGCTTGGAGGCGTTATTCAACGTGCAGAACACGGCCGACCTACGCGTATCCGAGATAGCCTCGACGCGAGGCACGAGCGGCTTGAGGCGTATCATAGGATAAGCAAATCAGGGAAAGATGCGTGGGAGCGTGACGCGAACGTGACCCCGTCACTCTTCCTGCTCGTTCGCGTCCCTCGCCACGAACGCGTCTTTCCTCGTTTTTCTGTACAGTCTCTTCGTCCTGGCCATGCCCATTGTACTCAGATTCTCGTATAACCGTTGTGTACCGCCCCTCGAGACGCCCCGACTTCTCCAACGTGTGCCTTGCACCCGGCAAGTTACCCACTCAGGGCCTTTTTTCTACGTGCTGGAACGCTCCAACGCCGTCGCCGCACACGCAAGAGACGCCAGAGATACCCGGGGGATGCCAGCAGAGGAGCGGTTGTGGCCACCAGTGAGCACAACGCGCTTCGTTTTGTGTCTTTGCCGCCCAGTCAGGCGCCTTCTTTCCTTTTCGTTTTGGATCGGTTGCCGCATCCCACTTATTCCCGGGATCGGCCTTGTGGATGCGATAGCTTGCGCTACGTGCGGAAGCGTTGCTCCCGTTCTGGAAGAGCCCAAGAGGAGCTCATTGCGTGCGGTCCCTCGCTGTTTTGCCCTCGTTTTTCCTCGTCGCGCCCCGATGTCGTTTTGCACTTTCGCAGACCGCGGGGGTCCCGGAGGCTTTCTATCTCTTCCCAATCTACTCGCGCATCGGTCTTTTCCTTTGTTTCTCGTGTGCTGGGCGATCTCCGTTTTTGCGTCAGGCGAGCTGAGGCCTGCGGTGCCCCAGTTTGTTGCGCAAGGCGTTTGCCGCGCGCCGACTCTGTCGGCGGTCTCTTCTTAGGGGAGGGCCTCCTAGTCGTCATCTGTGAGGTCTGCGCGCCCGCTACTCCTCCCTTGTCGTCGCCCGTCGCGCGTTGGCGCCGCGTCGCCGGCGCTGCTACCCCACGTGTGCGTGCTGCGCCCGCTGCCGTCCGTTGGTGCCGCTACCGTCCGCGCGCGTACCGTCCTCGCCGCCGCCCGTGTGCGCATCGTACACGTCCGTTGACGGCGCTACCGCCCGAGTGCCACTCCCCTCGGCATCGCCGCCCGTGTGCGCGTTGTGTGCGCCGTTTGGCGCTGCTGCGGCCCGCGTGCACGCCGCGTCTGCCTCTGCCTCTTGACATCGTCGCCGCCCGAGTGCGCGCCGCACCCGCCTCTACCCCTTGGCATCGACGACGCCCGCACGCGTTATGTGCGCTCGTTGGCGCTGTAACCGCCCGTGTGCACGCCGCACCCGCTACCGCCCCGTCGTCCCAACTGCCTGTGTGCGGGCGCTGTGCGGTGGCAGTTGCTTGTTCGGCCCATGCCCACCCGCGCCTTCGGGGGCCAGCGTATCCGCTGACTTTTTCAAGGGCGGCCAATGCCCGATCCTGGCTTTTGGGCGCACGTACCTTTCGCACGCGTCTCGCCCTGGTCACGGCACCGGTTCTTTCCGTGCTTTTTCCGTGTCTTGCTCGCTCCCCGTCGATATTGCAGTTCTCTGTTACCCTCTTTCGTCGCTATTAACCCGCGCCTCGACCCTTCTACGCTTCAATGATATATTTTCTCGCTTCCGTGTCATGCACCTTTCGCTGCACCCCGTCAAAGGTTATGTTCCCGCTGCAGAGGGCGCGCACGAATGCCGCTTTCTTGGTATCTTTTCTGAGTCCGCTTAAGCCCGTGTGCTGCTTTTCGTCGTTATCGAGTTCGTGTTTCGCGGCCCGAACCCGTGTCCGAATCCCAGTATCGCACTTCCTTGCGTCGGGTGAGACCATGCGGTATCTCCCCTTCCCTTTTCCCAGGAAATTGGACGCATTCTTGTCTCCCCGGGGCAAGTATACCGGTTCCCGCCGTGGCAAGACTCCTGGCATCTCCCCGTTCGCGCTCAAGTTCCGCCTTATGGATGTTTCGTTTTGTTTTGAAGTTGACGTACGCCGCGGCACGCTGCTCCTGAGGTTGCGCGCGGATGCCGCCTCTCGATTCGTGCAGTCCGTGTTCGGGCGCAACCCGTACATCCGCCGACTCCCACCTCTCGTGTTTGCGTTATTTGACCGTACTGCACTCAGTTCACGATGGGTCGCCTCTCGCTCCGCGCCGCCGAGGTATATTCGCACCGCCTCTTGTCCTCATCCCCTCGTTCTCTGTCCGACGAGGTCTTTCTTGCTCCAACGCTGCCTCTCGCATCGGCCAACGCTCGCCAACGCTCAAGCCCGTTCCTCCATGTTCAGTCTGCGCTCGGATCTCGCACTGCCCGAGTCATGTCGTCGCGCCGCCTCTCGTCCTTTTCCGCTGGCTTCCCGCACCGAAGCACGTGTCTGGGTGCTACCTCTCGTAGGGGTCGAGCTTGAAGACAGCGGTCCCTTCCGCCCGAGAGGGACTGCTTCCGTCCTGTCCACGTCGTTCCGTTCTGTCCACGTCATTCCGGGCGTACAGTGCATACCGCTTGGTCGGCTTATCACCTCGCACCCAGCGCCGCCGCAACGTCGCCTTGACAAAGACATGATCTCGCAGCTTGCTCGCAGCGAATCGCCGCGCACCGTACCCCCCTTTTCCATTCCCTTTTCTGCTGCGCTCGCTGTCCGTAGATGATGGCACAGGGTCTTTCGTGATAACGCGTCAACAGGATACGACGGGTCTGGCCCGACACAATTTGTGACCCTCAATTTGGCCCCAGCCGACCTCCAAGGACGGTGTGCTCGATCTCGAAGCATGTTTGTCGTTTCCCGCGTATATCACCTCGCCTAGGATCAACCGTGTACACTTTTGGTCCCGAACTCCCAGGTCTCTCAACACGCCATCTTTCAGGCCAATTGAGGATGTATCGAGGCTGCAATGGGCATATTTCTTTTTGCTTTTGTTGTCAATCTCGCCTGCGAGGGCCGGATGGTTGGACCCCTTACACCTCGTTCGCGCATCCAGTTCTCTGCCTCCCCTGGTCCCTACTTGTGTGCGTACCCTGCGCTGGCTCTGCGCTCGCACTGCATGCCTTTCCCGCTTCAGGGCACCATGTGCTCTCGTTCCCGTCACGGCGCCCGCGCCCGCGCGGGTCCTTCCCAACAAGACCTGCCGCTTTGCTTCGGCAGCATCGTCCTTTGTCTGTTTCTCACCCCTCAGGCCATGATCTGGCTTTCGTCTCACAGGCCGCGATATTCATCAGCAAACTCAGGCGGCATGCTTGCACCGGATCTGAATCCTCGGATCGCTTCCATCACCCGTCCGATGGTCCGCTCCGTTTTACGTTTTACCTTCGAGCCCCCGCGCCGACCATGCCCCAGCGCTGTATCTCAAGCTCAGTCTGTTGGATCTCGCAACACAATTTTATCACGCCCGGATATCGTTCATAATCTTCCGCGCCGATGCACTCCGGCGCTGCCTTTCGGAGGAGATGTGCCTTGCGATGCACCCCGTCCGTTTCTTACGCCCTCGTTCATCCGCCGTCTCCGTTATTGCATGGTCCATTTTCATTCGCCCTTTCCTATCCAATCGGGCGTAACATGGTCCACTGCTCTATGGTCCACTGCTCGGAGCTTCGCAGGTTCACACCTGGCCTCCGCTTCTTGTTTCCCCGCTTCAGCGCACCGTGCGCTCGCGCCTCATGCAAACTCATGCACCCACTGGCAGGTGCCGCGACACTGAACATTGATCTTGTCCCGCGGCGGCGTGATTCGTCTACTGCGGCCAACGGTTCATCGTTCACGATTAGTGTTGTTCGGGTCGGGTCGGGCCTGAAAGCCCGGGCTTGGGTCGGGTCGGGGTAGGGTCGGGCCTGAAAAATATCCTGAGCCCGACCCTAGGCCCCAGGTAGGGTCGGGTCGGGTCGGGCTTGGGCCTGAGCCTGGGCTTGAGTACATTTTTCAAAGCCTTAATTGAGTGAGTTTTTTCAATCATGAACATGTTCTAGGATGAATCTGTTACCTTATGTCGACCCTATGTATCCTGTCCTTTGCAGTAGTAGTCTGAAATCGGCTTGCAACGAAAATTTGAACCACCATCAAAATCACTGAGAAGTTTTGCTTCCACTATTTGACCTCAAATAGGCTGAGATATGCTGAGCCCCACAGCAAAAGCCACACTGCACATTCAAAAACACTGCTCAAACATTTTTTTCTCGCCCAAAGTCGGGTGGATAGGGTACACGAACCGACCCGGGCTCAAGCCCAGGTCGCGGGTCTTGAAAAATCTCAGGCCCGACCCTGGGCCCGACTCAAACTAGGGTCGGGTCGGGCCTGGGTCGGGCAGGGTCGGGCTTGGGCCGGGCTTGGGCCTAAGCCCTGGCCCGGGACATCACTATTCACGATATCTGTTTAAACTTTGTGCTTCACCCATCAGCAATTTGACAAAAATCTTGCGGCCTTGTGGGGCTTGTGAGCTTGTCCACAAGCTCGCAAGCAAAAAAACCGTGAAAACTCAAAAAAGTGCCCGTGTGAAACTGCACATAACGCCCAGATCAATCACTGAAAAAAAAGTTTTTGGGAAAAAATAATGACCTTGCGAAAAAAGGGAGCTTGCGACCTTGTGATGCTTGTACAAGCATCACAAGCAATCTGTCAAAAGTCTGATGCCGTCGAGAATTAGTGTTTCCTTACCCCGCATTTGCGCACTCCTCGCTTCTGCGCTGTGCCGCATCGTACCGGTTTCAGACTTGTTTCGGATATGGCATATATACTGTCCAAAAATTATTTACTGGTTGCATCTCCATGGATACCGGGTTTTTGGTTGCATCTCCGGGATTCTGTCCAAACTGCTTACAATCAAAACAAACGGTCTCAACCGATTCCTGGAGGGTTGCATCTGACCACAGGCTAAACACTGACATCTGTAGGACTTGTTGTTGAAAAAATTCTATGGTTTTGATAGCATTGATGACAACAATGATGCCGTTGACATGCCGAAAGCCATAGAGGGAAGGGCAGATAGATTTTCGGCGTTGGAAGACATGTGGAATACAGCGGAACCTTGTGGAGTCTTACCTGAAGAATTGAACTGCCTGAGTCTGTATCTCCTTACAAATGAGAGCACCCGACTGGCCTGAGTGAAAAAAAAACTGAGATGCAAATGCTGCTTTACCGCGTTCCCCCACAAAATTGGAGCTCACACCCTCCATGAGCTGTTTCACAGGCGCATTACTACTGGGGTAGAGCCCGAGAAGCTTACCAGATCTGCAAGGCTTGGATCCGAGTTTCTGGCGGGTTTCCAAATGAGCCGATAGCCGAACTGATCGCAAATCATGATGCACTGTTGATCCGAGGTTAGCCGCCTAGAGATGTAACCAGTGCGCCAGATGTAACCCAGTTGTGGGATGTCAGCCTGGATAGATGTCACCCAATCTCAGCATTGCAGATGCAAGCTGTAACCAAAAACCGTGTAACTTTTCAGTAATTTTTGGACACTATATCGCCCATATTCGGACAACGTCTCGTGTTGGTGCTTTTCCGCAGCGGCCCTTTCATTTCCGCCTCTTTTTCGTCACCGACCGGGCACGCTCGCGTGACACAGTTCAATCTCGATGCGCCGGAGCTTCCCAACGTTTCCTGTGAAAGTTGTGCAATAGCCAACGAGACCTTCGAGTCCACGCCAATACTTGTTCCTTTTCTTTCTCGCTCATTACGCTCCTTACCGCCGGCGTTTTCGCTCCTCCCGCTTCACTCACGAGCCCTTCGCCCCGCCTCTGGTGTGGGTTGGCGCTTCGCGCTACGCGCAAACCACCTGGGGTGAGTTGTCACTCTGGGTGGATAGTGCGGTTTGCCCGTTGCGCTCCGCCCCAGCTCTCCGTGGGTCCGTCCCAGAGCTGGTCCACGCGCTCAGAGCCATCTGCCGTTCAGAGGTGCAGACCCCGCCGACGCGCCCGGAAGCCTTTCGCACGCTGTCCCACGCAGCTGCCCCTTCCCGGTCGTTCGCGAGTCGTCCCCACCTCTTGCGCCCTAGCGGCCGAGCGGGCAGAGCCGAAGGCTCTTCCCCCCACACCCCGCATCTCGAACCAGCCAGCCGTTGCAGCTAGGATCGAGATACGGCTTTCCGTTTTCACGCGGACGCTATCGTCCCTTTCGCTTATCCAGTGCTTGTTGCACACAATTCCGCAAGGGAGAGTATAGCAGCAAGGGGGGGAGATATCTCAGGAGCCGGTATAAGCCTTGCATACAGAGTCAGCGCTAGTGGGGTACCTGCTCATTCTGCAGTTTCCGCTGATATGTTGCGCAAATATCCATCGAACTTGGTCGGAGTCAGAATCAGATCTACTAGTATTTGTTGTTATTATTAGTCAAAGCCTGTGATCCTGTCTGCTTCTTCTTTCAACTACAACTTGTCAACTCATCGATTTGCCTTCGATTCAAAGAGACAAGCTGATAAGATAAAGTCGAACTGCTCGGCTCGATACGGATGGCGACTGCTGTCGAGCTCCGCGGATAAATGAATAAACATGTGTGGCTCGACGCGTCGACGGCGGACGCGCCTTCTGGCTAGCCCGCGTGTACGTCAACGCAATTTGCTTTGTGCCCGATCCTGAGTGTCCGAGGATTCCGGACATCTACTTTTTTTCGGATCGGGGCGCTTCCGGATGGCATTATTCTACCCTGACGATCATCCACCCACTTGTGCGCCTTTTCTTTTTTTAATCTTCCATCTTTCTTTGATGGCCAAGCGCCGCCTGCGCGGTCGGGCTTCAGCTGAGTAATGTCGCGTCAGGATGTGACTTTTTCGCGTCCGCCGTCAAGTCCTGACTTTGTCCGCGACTGGCAGTGACGCCGTCGGCTAATTAGCTCCGTGCTCGGTTGCCACCAACGGTCTCCTAGAAAAATAAAACACAAATGGTTTGCGTTGTTCAGGGTGGGCGGCGGCCAAAGCAAGGCGATCCACGGCCCAAAGCATGACACAACAGCGATGGATGTCGAAGGCCAAAGCGCGTTTGATCGAAGCGTTCTTGTGCGGTCCACAATAGAAGCTGCCAGCACTCGTTCGGGCCAGTATAATTTTTTCTGTCTTTTTTTTTCTTCGCTTTGCGGGACGGCAAAGGGACGGCAAGCGGCGGGCGATCGGAATCTGAGATTTGAGGCCGTTGCTTTGGCGCGGAGGATCGCGTTTCAATAAAGTTGTCGGCATTGGGGTGCTCGTTTAGGCCGTCGCCAGGACGAAAAAAGAATCCAGGCCGACGCACCTGGGAAAAGGACGGCATGAATTGCCAAATAAGAGGCGGATCGGCCCCGGGGGGGGGGGGGAAAGGAGCAAAATAGGACGAATGCCTACGAATGCCGGGTGCCTCGTGCTTTGGCGTACAAGGATGTATAGAGTAGAATTTTGAATTGGCACGCGTCCGGCGGGATATAAGACCTTTCCTTCCCCCATCCACCCCAGCCTGCTCCGCTCGTCCCTGCCCCCATTTTAATCACCCCGTACGTCCTTCTTTTTCTCTCCTCCGCCGCGCCCCCAAGCTCCCCGGTCCGCCAGCGCTGCAGCCCGCCGCCCCGTATCTCTGCTTCCTGTTTTCCACACCAGCATGCAAGGGAAACCTGCACGGGCCGAGGTCGTTTTTTCAAGCGATGTCAGGAATATGGACGAGTGGGCAAGACGAACGCGCATTCCCCTGCGACAGCCGACGCTCTCGGGGTCACCTATGCCCGCTCCCATCGTTGGCTGCATGCCCTCAAGTCCAGCCTCATTCACCAGCATCGCTGGGCAGAGGCCCCGTCCTCCGATCCGCGCATGCTCTTTTCCCTCGAAACATCCTCCATCTGGCGTTCTTCCGTCGGCCTCCCCGCAAGGCCCGCGCTGCGCCTGCAGCTGCCGGTCCACGCCACCTCGTTCTTTTTCCCGGAACGACGCGTCCAGTGGCAGATGGTCTTTCACAGCTAGACTCGTGACCAGTCTGCCACGGCAATTCTTTAGTGCAAGCACTATGCCGTAGGCAGACTGGTACAACTCGGGCCACGCCCAAGGGCTGAGCCCGGAGTTTGAATTTTTAAGCGGTGCCGATCCGCGGCATCAACCGGTGGCTGCGCAGAGCCATCATTTCCCTTGTAAATCGGGTGTGCGGTACTCAACACCCATAGCATCCAGTGAGATTCTGAACCAGCCAAATGAAGCATTATGGTCCGCCAATCCGACCCTGTCTTTGGCCCTTGTGAATTCAACCTAAATTGGTTGAACCTAGCCAAAAAGAAAAAAATTCAAACTCCGGGCTCAGCCCTTTCGCTTAGCCCGAGTTGTACCAGTCTGCCTACGGCATAGTGCTTGCACTAAAGATTTGCCGTAAAATGCAGACTGGTTACGAGTCTATTTCACAGCGACATATTCGAGTCTGCGGAAAATATGCCCTCCGATCAACGATATTCTAAACCTGGTTCAATGTCTTCTGACCGGCATCGTCACTGTTGTCGTCGAGGAGAACCTTTCGCAGGGAATTTACCGGACGACGCGTGGCCTGCCGCCGGTATCTTGGATCAACGCGAATGAGCAAATGCTGGTCGAGATTTTTGGAGTGCCCCATTACAGGTGCGTCGCGCGGCTGTTGCCAGACATGGTGCTGATTTGCGCGTTATGGCCCTACGCAAAGCGTGCAGCGATACTGCGACTGCGTTCAAGCTCGAAGTGGTCCCGTATCGTCGTTGAACCCGTGATTGTCGTGGAGCTAAAAAGGAAGCCTTGCCTCGAGGCACTCCGATCGTGTTCCATCTACTGTAGATACTTGTATGGGAGCAACTCACCGGGGACCGTGACATCTGGGTTGCTTCTTTTTCAAGCAACCAGGCCTCCCGTGAGCGTGACCGTTGCTCAAAGAGGCAACCAGACTTTTTTTTATCAGCCACAGTAAGCGAGTTTTCGGACCCAAAATGGAGCCTACCTGATTAGATAACTCAGCCACAGAGCTTTCTGGCATCGTTGAGCCCAAGTGCGGCCCCGAGAATATATTTCCCGGAAATTTCGACATGTCACGATTTTTTTCAAGCAACCGCCCCCGTCGTGACCGTGACCCGCCCGAAAAAAAGCAACGCAACCGGGTCCACCGTGACCGTGACGGTTGCTCCCATACAGGTATCTACAGTACTACTGTACGCTCTCTATAATCTGCATCGCTTTGATCCTCCCATTTCTTGCATCCCGCCCCCCGCATACTTACATCCTGCATCTGCACACGCTTTTTGGGTTTCGAGCATATAATTTAAATCACACCGCACAATTTTTCTTTCCCCGTAGCATCCATCTTCATTGTATTTACAGCACACCGTTCCCCGTAGATATTAAATATGATACTCTACACTACCGTATGATCTTGCTAGTCGTTACCAAAGTCGTCGTTATTTGCACAGTACAATAAATTGATCAGTCTTGTGCTTACTAAACCCGTCTTCGTCGTTCGATTTCACAATCGCGATGGGGTCTTGCCAGAGTTCTGAATGTCCCAACGGCAACCCGCCCTCTCGATTGGAGTGTCCGACTTGCAACAAGTAGAGCCGCTCATTGCCCTTTCTTTTCCGTCGTTCGAATATCGTCTTTGGCAGGCTTGGAACACGAGGATCATTTTTCTGCGGGCAGGAATGCTTCAAGTCAGGATGTAAGTTAATCGCATACTGGACGTCTCTTGATTGATATCTACACAGGGGCGCGTAAATTCACGAATCCTTGCTCCATGTTGCTGAATTGTGCCGCAGAAAACTCATAAAATCATACACAACCTCGCCAAGGGTGATCCTTCAGTCGGCAAGGGTATTATTCACCGTTTAAGCCCGAGTTCGTCACCTGAAATGCATGGTTCAGACGGAACATACAACCCTTTTCCGAACTACAATTTCACTGGCCCAATGCGACCTGCATACCCGCTCTCTCCGAAACGCAAGATACCCGATCACATACAACTCCCAGACTACGTGACAGACGGTGAAATATGGCTGGCCTCGGCGTGGCTAGCATCTAAGGCTTCAATTCAACAGGGGTTCCCAAGTCGGAGATGAGAGCTGCGGGACAACCTCCTCGTATATTAAATGCCGACGAGATAGAGAAAATGAGGACTGTCTGCCGGGTGCGTCCAGTCCTTGACCATCTCTCTCATATCTTGCTAAACGTGCTCTGTAGATGTCTCGTGAAATCCTCGACATCGCCGCAGCCGCGGTACGGCCAGGAATAACCACAGACGAGATAGATGAGATTGTGCATAATGCGACAATCGAGAGAAACGCTTATCCTTCACCACTTGATTATCGTGATTTTCCGAAATCCGTCTGCACGTAAGTCCGCCTCGGCATTGTCTCGTGCTTGGTTTCACGAGGATGCGCCAGATCCATTAACGAGGTCGTCTGTCATGATATCCCTGACCAAAGGAAGTTGAAAGAAGGCGACATCATTAACCTAGGCAAGCTTCTACCGTGTCGATGTGGTTAGCTCTGACCAAGACGCACAGACGTCAGCGTGTACTATCAGGGTAACGTTTCTACCATTTTCTCTCTTTGACAGGCTCATCAACATCGCGCCAGGCTTCCATGGCGATGTCAACGGGACGTATCCGGTTGGCCAGATCGACGATGAATCCGCAAAACTCATTCGAACATCGCGTGAATGCCTGGACAAGTCAATTGAGCTTTGCAAACCAGGGGCTTTGCTCCGTGATATCGGAAAAACTATGCAAGTGGGGTTTGTTCTGTTTATTTTCCATCTTATAATAATCCTTCTAGTGAACCAATTGCTCGTTCCAATGGATGTTCGTCTGTCCGCACATATACTGGACATGGGATCAACACCCTTTTCCATTGCGCGCCGACTGTGCCACATTATGCCAAGGTACTTTAATTCTTGTTCTGCTATCTCTGTCCCGTTGATCAGTCCGCGTTCAGAACAAGGCGATCGGGACAATGAAACCTGGAATGGTGAGCCCTGTGTAAATCGTTGGGTGTAATTAAAGCTTATATATGCCTCAGGTATTTACAATCGAGCCGGTAAACCACTCAACGCCGTCATTTTTTCGCGGCACGCTGACTTGAACATAAGATGATTAATTTGGGCTCGAACTGGGGCGATGTTCACTGGCCGGACAATTGGACGGGCAACCACAGTGGACGGTAAAAGAAGTGCTCAGTTCGAGGAAACGTTGTTGTACGTATTTCCTTCATTTGTGTTAGGCTACCTCGCTCATGCACTCGACAAACACAGGATAACGGAAAGCGGTGTCGAGATTCTCACTGCAGGAAAACAGGCGCTTTGATTTACAATGCCCACTTTTGTATTACATAGGGCAATGTAGCAAAGTCAAGTGGGCGTCTTTTCCCGCTTTTTGTTTGAAATTTTGTCGTTCAGGCTTTGTGTGACGTCCTCGAACTGTTCCGCTGGGTCCACAGCGGCTATACGTCGCACGGGGACACCATCGGTGAGGCTGGCCTTTCGTTGGCGAGGCGATCGGTCTGTTTCCATAGACGAATTTGTAGGATCAGAGGCTGAGAATGACGTGAGTTGTGTGTCGGCATATGTTGTGTGGAATTTTTAAGTACCTGTGGGCTGCACTTCGCTTTTCGTGGGAGTATCGGTGGATACTTGGGATTCAGACTGCGGTGATTCAGAACTTTGAGTCTCCATGTCTGAGAGAGTTCGGGAGAAGGTTTAGGTGTCCGTCCAGAAAGCAAGTTCACCCAGTCGGACCTGTCGAGGTCTGCCCAGAAGCCCGGCGGATCGGCATCCGGCTGAACACCGATCTGCCGAGCTATGCCGAGGGTTTCTAATCCTAAAATCAACGAAGCTGAACAGCACTTTTTGCACCTGAGATTTAGATCCTTGGGTTGGCCTTGGCCCCGGCCCTTGTGAGGTTGAATTCGTACAACTTAGAGCAAGTAGCCCAGACGGCGTACTGTAGATACTTGTATGGGAGCAACCGTCACGGTCACGGTAGACCCGGTTGTGTTGCTTTTTTTCGGGCGGGTCACGGTCACGATGAGGGCGGTTGCTTGAAAAAAATCGTGACATGTTGAAAATCTCTGGGAAATATTCTCTGGCAGTCGCAGATGGGTTCTAGAATGCCAGGAAGCTCTGTGGCTCAATCAACTGATCAGGTAGGCTCCATTTTGGCTCCGAAAACTCACTTGCTGGGGGCGATCAAAAAAGTCTGGTTGCCTCTTTCAGCAACCGTCACGCTCATGGTAGGCCTGGTTGCTTGAAAACGAAGCAACCCAGATGTCACGGTCCCCGGTGAGTTGCTCCCATACAAGTATCTACAGTAAGCATTGGATACAAATAGCTAAATACAATACAACTGCTCTCTCTCGATTATATCTGTGGTATTCTATACATACAAATGGAAAGCTTCCTAGCTAAGCGATGTCCGTGGGGCGGAAGAGCCATCGCTTTGAGTACTTGATCGATACTGGAAAAGATTATGAAGTCTCGATAATTTGTCCTGATTCCCGACGATCTCCGGAGTAGTTGCTTGCTTGGGCGACCGCGGCTGCGGTTCCGTAGCAGTGGCCGGAGATGTCGAGCGGTGGTTGGACTCGAGTTCTGGAACCAAAATCAGCAAGACACGATAAAGCGTAACATCACGTACTAGAGAGCGTGTCAGCTACTGCTACATCTCGTTCTTGGTCCTCTGCGGCTCGACTCGCCAGGGCGCGAGTGATGTACTTCCGGAAGGCTGCACCGGTCGACTCGAGCATCTTGTCCACTCGTGGTCTCTTATGCGGGTAAGCCTTCAGGAAATGATGAAGCTCCGTGATACCCTCTTTGTGCAATGCACCAGTTGTCTCGCTCGAAATATGACCGATGATAACGAGGAGTTGGGCATCTGGATCCGGTTCCTCAACAGGCGGAGCAAAAGCACCGTTGTCCTGGTGACTGGACGAGCTGGGACTGGTTCGATGACTGGGAGACGAATGTCGATTACCACCGGACGCTACAGACGGCGGTCCCTGCGGCGACATAGGTCGGCTGGAAGCCGGAGAGCGCGGGGTGGGAGGGGCCTCTTCAGCGGGGCCTCCGTTATTGCGCACAGGCATGTCAGGAGCCGGTCGAGAATTGGAGTTCAGGATCCGGTATAGGGCCTTGTATATTAATCCGGTTTGCAAACCGGGTTTGTAAACCGGTTTTTAAATGGTCGACCCAGATGGCCA
Source organism: Mycena polygramma (assembly GCA_029449255.1). NCBI lineage: Eukaryota > Fungi > Basidiomycota > Agaricomycetes > Agaricales > Mycenaceae > Mycena > Mycena polygramma. The sequence goes on from JARKID010000314.1 coordinate 21,892, forward strand.
GTTTTTAAATCGTGGGAGAGTGTCCTGAAGGTCGATTTTGACTGGTTTCCCTGAACTTTTTGCCGATGTTCTACTGCTTATCTTGCTGATTTTATCTAGGCATTACATCCAGAAGCGTGCTGTTGATTGCCAGGGCAACTGTGCGACTCCAATGTGCACAAAATGTGCATTCAAGTATTGCAGATCACGGGTCTGGGTCTTAAAAACCCACATTGCGGTGTTTTCTTGCGAACCCTACGTCCGATGTTCGTCCAAGATACGTCCAAGATACCTGCGGAGCCCAAAAATGCCCTCCTGAGGACCGCAGATTTTTTTCAGCGCAGGGTTTGTAAACACGTTTATAAACGCCCGGTTTAGAATACCGGTTTGTAAACCGGTTTTTAACTCCTCAGGAATTATATACAAGGCCCTAATCCGGTAAACATACGGGTATACGATGGTTGCGGAGGGGTCATCAAAGGATGCAGAAAGCAGATCGTAGACATCATCCCCATAGAAAGCTAATAGGTGTCGTTTTCAACTTTTACAGAAAAAGGATTCGTGTGAAGGTGTACTGACCAACAACGTGCTGGATGATGACTTTGATCGTCCGTAACGGCATATCTCCGCAAGGAACTTTATTTGTGGCTCGTGCCCGCCATTCGTTGGGAGGCACCGATTGCAAGAAATGTTCTATGGCTGGGAACAATTCAACGGGATCTAGCCGTTCCTCTGTCAAGTCTTGTGGAATATTTCTGGCAAGTTTCCACACGCATTTCAAAACCAGTTCGGCAACCTTGGATTCCTTGGAATCTGGAGCAGTCCCGTTCGCTGGAAACGGCTTCACTATTTGGAGGAGAAGAGCAAAGAGGGCCCTAGGGAACGAATGTCAACTGCAGAAGGAGGACGGCGTTGTTAAAACTGACCGGAAAATGGACATCCTTCGTCCCGTCGCGAACAGTCGCAAAACAATCATGTTGATGAAACGCGAAAGATCCTTGACTTTCTTGATAGTGCTGTCGTCTGTTTCCAGAAGTCGCAACGTTAGTTCTTCTAACAGGGACGTCAAGATATCAACTGTTAGAGACTCTGCCAGGAAGGCATGGTCGCAGAAAGTGTTGAGTGTCTGTATCAAATGTTTGGCCAACCGGATGTTTTCCTCCGGAACAAGATCTTCTGGTCTATCGAAAACATGCGCCATCTGGAGCGTTATGGTTTCAATCAAGCCTTCGGTGTGCTCTGCCAATTCGCGATATTGGGGTGAAGAGGGCCCTGCATCAGGACCGACGGCCTGAATCTTCTGAATCTTTTTCAAGGCATCGACGCTTCGCGTAGGATCACTGCTGAGAATGCTTGAGATGGTGATGGCGATATCATCGGATCCCTCAGATAGACTGGTTTCAATTTCCTCGTGTATTTTGGACGATCCCGAAGGCGGCGGCGAAGGCACACGAGGTTCAGGTGCGGGCGCCGGTTCGCGTGCAACTCCGGACGCAAATTTTGGGCGTGGTAGTCCCAAGCGTGATGGTAACATGCTTTTGGGTCTCCCGATACCAGTAGTCGGCGATGAAGGGACGACACTATGTGAGATCGGTACGCGGGGAAACGCGTACCGGGGACGCCGCCCGGGGCAGATTTGAAGGAGCAGGGGACGCTGAACGAGGCGGTTTCATCATCGATGGACTGGCAGGACGTGGAATGCCCCCGGCCCGAGAGTTCGTGACGGGCGAGGCTGGCCGTTGAATAGCTGCAGCTAGACGACTGACTTGGGCAGGGGGCGCCGGTGTCTCTGGATTGCTAGGGCCAGGGACGCGCCGTAACCGCTCTTCCAGTTGTGTTTTGTCCTTGGCAGGCAACGGACCGACGAGGGTCCACACCTTTTCGCCTACAAGAGTGTATCCCTCACTGTTTCATTGATGTCAGTGTCAATGGGCAATACAGAGGTTCAAAATGTACCCTAGAGCTCCCAGTGCAGATTTCCGGACCTGCGAATCTTTGTCCGAGATCATCCCAGCTATTATCGGGAACGCTTTGGAAGGTTCGCAGGCACCCATGCCGGACTTCTTGAGGACGCCCCCCATTTCGTCGAGAGCTCCTTGTCGTGCTTTCGCGACTTTCGATTTCAAGCCATGCTCGAGCAAAATTTGGAATAACCGGCTGTAAGCATAGACCTTCGGTATTTCCTGGATGATTTGTTGAACTCGAACCCTGACCGGTTCACGAGCGTCGCCAAGCTCCAGAGTAGAAGAAGTCAGGTGTTTGTGGGCCCAAAAGAAGAAGAAGTAAAAACCTTGTAGACCACCGTGGGAATAAAGCATAACGCCTCGTTATCTGTCAACTGGTAATTGACACTTCGAAGGAATGCCAGCACAGTTTCAACGACTTCTAAACACTTCGAGACCAGGTTTGGTTGAGGCTCGTGTAGTTTGATAGAAGCATATTTGAGTGGAAGGTCGAAATTAGCGAGGCAGACCGCTTCTACAGCTGCATCTGCTCCCTGAGCGGTGGTGAATAGATCGCAAATCGTGGTCAAGCCACTGAGGTGATCATTGACTGCATTATGCTCATGGCTGAACAATCGGGCGACTAGATCCTTTGATGTATGCAGTTCCATCTGGGTTTGCAATAAATCAGCCAGATCCTTGCGAGTAGGACCGCCTTCGTTGATCCATTTGCTCGCGTCTTTCCCCAACCGTGCCTTTTTGGCATCTACGCTTGTACCGGAAAATGGGAGAGAGAGAGACGGCGGAGGTGTAGAAGACGCAGACGTCTTGGCAGAGCTTGTTGCACCTGGCCGACGAAAACCCCCTTACTGGACCGCGAAGGAGGAAGCTCTACAGGAGTCTCCGCGCGCGAATCAGGACGACTGCTGCCCTGGGGTAATTTCCTGCGCACACCCAATTTGTTACCGCAAGGCAGGAGCGGAAGAAGTTGTGGGCGATTCTGGAGGTGGACTATCGGAAGTTTGTGCAGCAGAGAGACTGCTGCAGGCACAGCCTTCGCTTGGGAAGCGGGTCGTGGTGGAGCAGCAGAGGCGCGGGCTGCTTGTATCAGTGGCATGGCACTATTGCGTGACGCGGGTTTCAAGCTGTTCGTTTGGTGTATCACGTGATCATATCCGACGGAGCTAATGAGTATCGGTAGGAGCGCTTGGGCACCCTTGCGGACATCAGGACTGCGATCGTCGAGGGAATACCGTAGTATTTCGCTCAAATCGATAGTCACGCGTCACGCGGGCCCCTATCGATATCGAAATTTGGTCGATGTCACGCGTCACTCGGGTCAGTATCGAATTGGTCCAGCGGTTCGGAAAACGGTCGCAAAATGCAGATGGATTCGTGGATATGTTTGCCGAGGCGTTGCGGCCATTTTGAGGTCAAAATCCACCCGATTTTCATCTCCGGACCCCCAAATACCGTTTCAACCCAACTTCTGGCGCGAAATCGTGGTCAAAAGAATGTTGGAACAAAAATTGTTGAAGGTTTTTTAGTCCATAGCTGTATATTGGATGACTGTGCTGGCACCAAATACCAATGAATGTGCATCATCCCGGCTGATTATCGAAATTTTCGTCTCTGTCACGCACGTTTCAGCCCGCTATCGAAAGCTCGAATTGGTTGAAGAAGTCACGCGTCACGCTATGGTTCGATTTGATCGAAATACTACGGTAAACAATGGCAGGTGTCCAGCTACTAAGATCCAGGTAGGCTCGTTACCAGCCTGCCTACGAGAAGCAACAATTGTGGCGAGCACGTTGCCGTAGGCAGGCTGGTACTTCTCGGAGCTGTCAAATGGGCTGGGCCGGAGTTTGAAAATTTTTCCTCTTGCCTATGTTCAGTCAGTTCGAGTCGGATTCAAATGATTCAAAGGGAGAGTAAAATCTGATGGACTCTACCTTTGATTCTGGTGGTTCAGATTTTTTGCTAAATATCCTAGAAAGTGCGCTCGAAGCAGGGCGCATCGAGGAGGAGGAGCTCGAAGGGGAGTGAGGTGCAGACACATAAAGTTACAAGGGAAACGAATAAATTACACCGCCACCGTTTGAAAATTTTGATGCCCCTGATCACCGCCACTCACAAAATTTTAAACTCCGGCCCAGCCCTTTTGGGCCGCCCGAGAAGTACCAGCCTGCCTACGGCAATGTGCTTGCACACAAGAATGCCGTGGCAGGCTGGTCACGAGCCTAAGATCCAGGGACGAGGCGAGCTCATGTTCACCGAACCAATCTGCAATCCAATGCATCAAAGTCCCCTTTTGGAGAGGGTTCGATGTTTCCTAGTCTGTAGTTAACCACGCCACAGGTCATTGGAGTCCGGGTGTATTATGTAAACATCCGGCCTCCAGATTCCTTCTGGCGTTTTGCGCAATCCCAGCGGCTGCAACACAAAATCGTAGGAGGCCAAACTGTTTATAATGTCCTTCCCAAGATATTTGCGTCTTCAGAATTTTGTCTTGCCTCCATGCAGCGCGGAAATCGAGACGCAGGTTTTTGCCAGGTTTAGTCACTGGCAGCACCGGGCCATCAAACCTCGGCATCGTCATTCCGCCCTCTTCTCACTACAACTTCGCTGGAGAAGTTGATTGTATTGTTCCATAGAACCTATCCGGAGCCTCAAATTGGTGCACGGCGCGCTGTACAGTGTGGAATGAGAGGCGCGAACTTTGATAAGGCCCGACTCCGATCAATCACCTCGGGTAACTGACAGACTACAACAAACGAGGTACGAGTTTCAATGTTGTAGCGTCTGTTTATAAGAGACTAGTTCGGGACGTGTTTCTGGGAGCTTGTTGCGCTGGGCGGGCAGCACTGGGACGCACGCGTGCGGGCGGAGGCGCAGAAGGTGATGGCGTTTACGCGCTCGTGAGGGTCGCGTCGCGTCGGTAGGGTAACTCTACCAAAGATACGTACCAAACCACACAAGTTTGGAAAGGACAGGCCCCCGGTCACTTGGGTGTATGTCGGCTCAGGTATTCACAATCGAGCCGGTAAACCACTCAACACCGTCATTTTTTCGCGGCACGCTGACTTGGAACATAAGATGATTAATTTGGGCTCGAACTGGGGCGATGTTCACTGGCCGGACAATTGGACGGCAACCACAGTGGACGGTAAAAGAAGTGCTCAGTTCGAGGAAACGTTGTTGTACGTATTTCCTTCATTTGTGTTAGGCTACCTCGCTCATGCACTCGACAAACACAGGATAACGGAAAGCGGTGTCGAGATTCTCACTGCAGGAAAACAGGCGCTTTGATTTACAATGCCCACTTTTGTATTACATAGGGCAATGTAGCAAAGTCAAGTGGGCGTCTTTTCCCGCTTTTTGTTTGAAATTTTGTCGTTCAGGCTTTGTGTGACGTCCTCGAACTGTTCCGCTGGGTCCACAGCGGCTATACGTCGCACGGGGACACCATCGGTGAGGCTGGCCTTTCGTTGGCGAGGCGATCGGTCTGTTTCCATAGACGAATTTGTAGGATCAGAGGCTGAGAATGACGTGAGTTGTGTGTCGGCATATGTTGTGTGGAATTTTTAAGTACCTGTGGGCTGCACTTCGCTTTTCGTGGGAGTATCGGTGGATACTTGGGATTCAGACTGCGGTGATTCAGAACTTTGAGTCTCCATGTCTGAGAGAGTTCGGGAGAAGGTTTAGGTGTCCGTCCAGAAAGCAAGTTCACCCAGTCGGACCTGTCGAGGTCTGCCCAGAAGCCCGGCGGATCGGCATCCGGCTCAAGGGGGTCCGGGCCGATCAAGCCGTGACTGGGGGCTGGGAGGGCGGGTCGGCCGCCAGGCCGAGAAAAAAAAAATGCCATATTTTTTCGGTGGTCAAAGAAGGTCCGGATCCCTCTGGGCAGTTACTTTGGAGGCTGTTTTCACTTTAAAACCTGCTTTTGAGGTCCAGAGGGGGCAACAGACCTGGTTTCAGTTAGGATTGGGCATATATGCATGCCGTGATCCGAGCTTAGAGGATGGTCAACATGAATTGAAAGGTAGAGAAGCAGCCCAGCCTCGGTACAAACTCTTAATATGACACAATTACACCGAGGTTGTTTTGGCTAAGACCCGATCACTTCGAGTTGAGTAAACCTCAGGTTGAACCATCGAACGGTTGAACTTTGGTTGAAAAAATACGTGCGGTGTCAAGCGTATTATTGGTTAAAACTGGAGTTCCACTGGGATTGACTTTGTCCGAGTGTTTCTCCGAAGGTTCGAATTTCCCTAAGTTGTCAAAATGTCTCTAGAATGCCTCGAAATGCAAAAGCGTATCAAGGGACGAATCTGACAAAGGCGGTGGTCGGCAAGTAGGCTGTTGGGAGTGCGGCAAGTAGAACAAGCAGACTTGTATAAACGAACTAACAATTGTGCTCGAAAGGCTTTCAAATGACTAGGCTCTCGTCCAAGGTCGCAGTGACACGAGGATTGGGTGGTGAGAATAAATGCTTTGTCAAATAAAAGAAAACGCAAGGGAGGCAAACGATAGGTAGAGTATACAAGTAGACGAATTCCACAAGTGTACTCAAGGCGAGCGGTGATAGGAAGGAACAAACAAGTGAATCGTTCACAAGCTTATTCTAAAACGTAGACGTAGACGTAGACAAAGGTGCTTCAGCAGATAAATCGAGTATCTATCAACTGAGGCGGCGGCGGAGGCGTAAACGTAGACGTAAGGCGTAGGCGTAGACGTAGGGTGAACAAACAAGTAAAACCGTGTTTACTAGCTTATTCGAGATCGCACAGTAAACACAAAAGCGTAGGGGCGTACACCGCCATTTTGGAATGATGTGATTTGGATGTCGCCCCGGTGATCGCGCCGGAAGATTGACGTGTCCTGTCCAACGGAGCTCAGATTAGGAAGCTCCTCCGGATGTTCTGGATGATGTTCACAGAACATTCCACGTATGTCCGGGAAGCTGCGAACGATGTCTTCTGCTCTCTCTTATAGCAGTAATTATACAAAATGGCCCGGTGTGCTCCCTGTTTGTCTGTGGCTTCAGTCTAAGAAGAGTAGAGATTTTACAATAGAGTCCAAGTGTCTGTGCAGCCTGGTCCGACACCATGCACTGGAAAAACACCATTCGCCTTGCCCACTTGTTCGCGGCTCAAAAATTCGCCAAGTCCCGCCATCACGTCAAGCGTCAAGTGACGTGATCGAATGGCGTGATCGGTTGGTTGATGCCACGTCGCCATCCATCTCTTTCTTCCCCCACTTCTCCCTCCACCCTCCTCCACCACACTGAGCAATCCACGCCAAGTCGCAAGCCCTCAAAGTCAAGGTCCCAAGCCCTCAAAGCCCTCAAAGCCCTCAAGTCCCTCAAGTCCTCAAGTCCCCAAATCTCAAAGCATCTCGTAGCCTCAAACCCTTCAAGCCCCCCGCTATTATCTGTCGCGTTCAGCTCTCGCAACGTCAAGCCGTCTAAACCTCGCAAGCTCAGACACTTCTGCTGTTATTCCCCACACCCATCCCAGTGCTTCTCCCTTCCCCCCCTTCCCCTTCCCTCTTTGTAGTACCAGTGTATCGTATACATGACAATCTATTTCTTTTAACGAGTTAAATGTGCGGGTTCCCAAGCTAGAAATAAAGCACGAGCCAAATAAATAATTGGCCAGATATTCTGTCAGACCTTCGGCGGATAGCAGTCACGGATGTCCCAAGGAGCTGCTGGAATACGGATTGGATATGAATCGATGCGGGAACCTCCCACGGATGTCCCCGCAAGAGCCCCGGACATCCGGTCGGGTTTCTTCCGAGATCACTCATCGGATCTTCTCCGAACATCCCAATCAAGCGGCGGTGTAGGACGTAGATCGATTGGTAGGTGCGTGGTATGATGGGTTGTATGTATAGGGGTGCTACGGGCTCTATTTATACTGTAGGCGACTGATGATGTCATAAGTGAATGCCATTGTTCTGGCGCATTCCGTATGATGTCATCGTTTCAATACGTTCCGAGAAGTGACATCGCTGCGTCCAGGGAAAACCTTAATCGTGCAGGTCATTTGTGCTTGTTTGGCTAAGGCATGGATCATTTACTATAACGGGTAAGCAAACCCCTGCCCTGTGCTTCCTTTTCGTTCCCGTGAGGAAGTGCACCATCCGAAACATGAGGAAACCACAGCGGTCGTAGTGAGTCCCGTCCGAAATACAGAATTCGTTCTTACCAATACACAGAATCGCCCCAGAAATTGAGAGGTAGTGGATAGGTCCGTCGAAGCCCCAGCATGGGAATGGGAGTACCAGTCAAGACGGCGTTGAGGCGGGGGCGCTGAGGGGGCGTGATAGATTGAGGGAGGGTGGAAAAAATCGATTGGGAGAGGATGACAAATGATTGCAGCGGTGAGGATCGAACTTGGAAGCTTGTACTGATTGGGTCAGGGCCGTGGGAGACATCGCAACCGCTGAGCCAGACAGCCAACGGAAAGAACCGACCGTCTCTGGCCAAGTGACCTACAAAGCCGATCATTGCCAAACAAGGCCAAATGACTTGGGCGATCAAGTATTCCCTGCATCCAGCAGTGATGTCATTGCTTTTCGGCGGTGATATCATCGAGTGCGGAGTCTCTGGCGACTCCGAGAATGGGTGTGATGAGTTGATTTCCAGTTTTGTTAATTTTGTCCATTTCTGAGGAGTTGGATTTTTCTATCATCAATTTCATCCCAAGTCCAAACACTTTTGGCTCATGACATCTGCGGGGAACGATTAATTCAAACCGTCCTTGGTTTGCAATGATAGACAAAATCCACAATCTTCAAGAAATGTATACAATTATACATTTACTGGCAATACATGGCAGGATTCCTTACTCCGGGCCAAAGGACTGGTCGTAAGGTACTGAGGACGGGAGCAGGTGGAGGTGTTGGAGTGGGAAGGCCTCTACGCCCTTTTTCTGAGGCGAGAATATTGGCGAGGAATAGCCAGTATGGCAATGAGGTGGTCCTGGCGTTCTCTGATACAGGCGATGACATACTCTCCGTGGTCGTCCAGCTTCTTTTCTACTATCCAACGTCCACATATGTCACCGGTGGTTCGAAGAATGGACCCCCGTACAATCATGGTTCGGGGCGCATTGGTTACGGTGAAAACCAGTATCTGTTCCTCTACGAATATCATGGAAGATCCCACGCTTACTCGTATTGGGTCAGCATAGATGTCTTCCGCATATAGCTTGACAGTTGGCCGTCGGACGACCGGAGTAGGATGATAGGGACTGGTGTAGTGATATCCTGCGGGTGGATCCCTAGGCATCCATTTCTGCACGAAATGCTGGTACAGGACGAGCGGGTGTTCCTGCGCAGGGGCTGGGGTAGGACTTTTATCCCTGGCTACGGGATTCAAGATGGTTTCTAGTGAGAATGGCGAGGGTGTGATGCGTATCACAGGAAGCGAAGGGAGTGAATGTCCCGGGCGAGGAGGATCAACCCAGGCGACAGATACTGGAGGATATGTGTAGTAGTCTGAGAGTGTGTCTTGTGTCGTAGGCAGATGATGCTGCGCTGAGGCTGTCATGGCGACGCGCTTAAGCGAGGGGTAAAAATGTGTATGAATGAGGTCACGTGGTGTTCTTTGTTTGTTCATGTATGGAGGCTGATGGTCTTCCGACAATCAAACTGCCATTTTGGGAACAAGGACTTGTTACACGTGGCACCAAACTACAGAGAATAGCTAGAGAGGCTGTCCATCACCGAATTCGGCCCTTCGTCGCTAGTAGAAGCAACATCAGCGCTCAAGTACAATGGCGGCGACTCCTTGATAGCTGGGCGGAGTGAAGGGTGCAAATATCCTTGTGGGATCACAAGAATAGTCGCAAGTTGATGGCGGTACTCCTTGATTCCCATAACAACTGATTTTCCTTGGTCTCGAATCCGTTCTTCGACTACCCAATGGCCGTAGATTCGTCCATTCACTCTCATGGTGTCTCCTATTTCAATGAGTCGTCCGGTTCCATGGACCACGGTGAAGTAGTGGGAGTACTTCAGTCTTGCCGCTACAACATACACTTTGATGGTCCGATTTTCAGGCTCGTCTACTTCAGGCTGGAGCACTAGTTCATCCATGAACATAGCGCTGGAACCTGGCATACGAGGCAGATAGGCGGAGATGAAGCGAAATTCTCCTTTGCGGGGAGTGTACGGTGCGGGGTCCCATAATGCTGGAGGCGGCGATAAGGGCCTAGTGTTAAATATTTCCTCCATGGAAACATGATGATGACGAATAGGAGTTGGCGCGATAATGGGAGGAAGGTATAAGCAGGGTTCCCTCGTCACATAAGGGCGAACAGGAGGGAACTTCAAGGTGCTAAAATCGAGAGTGTAGGGATGCAATGGGGTAATGATGGTTTCATGACCAGGCCACGGAGTCGTGCTGTAGGCTGGAGCGGCCATGGATGATGCAGGAAAGAGGCAAGTCGTTATAGCAGGTCGGATGATCCGTGTGGCGTCTTCTAAAGGCACGAGCCTTCATTCAGACTACTACTATATTTAGACTTGCTGTCGGAAGTAGAGGTGGAGTATTCGGGTTCGTCTTCGGGTTTGGGGCCCATCTGTCCAGTTCTCATGAACCAATGGTCGCGGGTGATGTACGGTAGCAGCCGGAAGCTGCGACCGAATTTACTTTGAACATGGATCCGTCGAGTTCTTTGAGAATGTAAGCACCTCCCTTATTCTTGCGATGAACCTCGTAAGGTCCTGAGTATTGATCTTCTGTTTTTCGGTCGATGGTGACAGTCATTTTGAGTTTTGTGTCATGTAACAGCACAAGGTCACCTGATTTGTAGTCAACCTTCTGTAGCTTATGCTTAAAACATTTCTCGAATTGCAGCTTGGACTTGAATCGAGCCTGCTTCAGAGCATCAGCGGCTTTGGCGATATCCTGCGGATGCTTCTGCAGTTGTCGTACGTGCAAAGCGAGCAATTCGCTGGTACTCATTCCTGAGTAGAATCCTTCTACCAAGGATGTAGACTCTGCTAAGTCGAAAGGTGGTACCAGCTGAGTTCCGTGGAGAAGTTGGAAAGGAGAGTAACCCGTAACACTGCTGACGGTAATACGGTCCGCAAAGACTGTAGCTTGCAATACTTTAGGCCAGCGCTTCAGGTTTCCATTGCATGCTTTGACAATAGCTTCGCGAAGAGTGTAATGTCCTCGCTCAACTGCTCCATTGGCATGTTTATTGTAAGTCAAAATAGAGTCGTTTCATGAGGATTTTGAAGGCAGTCATAACTTCTTTGCCATTATCTGTTGTTACTTGGATAGGGCAACCGTAACAACAATAGATATATGTCCAGAAGAAGTCCGCTAATGCCTGGGCCGATTGAGCAGTCAAGGCTTTCGCCTCACAGAATCCACTCAAGTCGTCCTGAGCGGCAACGATCATGTTGTATTTGCCGGATAATGGCATGCGTATGATGTCAATTTAGATTTTACTGAATATGGTGGCGGGAGTGGATATAGTAGATGGAATTTCCATCTTCTTGGTGCTTCATACTTGACACTGGGGACATGATGCGACATGGTGATTAATGTCGGCTCTGAAATAGGGCAAGAAGAATTGAATACGAACATTCTTCCACATCATTGTTCGTCCTTTATGTCCAAGGTTATCGTGGGCTTGAATGAGAATGTTGAGTCGGGATTGAGGTTCTAGAATCACCACGAGTCCATTACACGTCCTCTTCCAAAGTCATCCTTCATGTTCGAAGAACTCAGAAGCCTTAGTGATGAATCTGCATGATGTGCCTAGGTCTGGCATTTCGAGTGTTCTCAAGAACTGTTGAATTTGGGTCAACTGAAGTTCCTGTCCAGCTCGTCCTAGGAGGCATGAAGGTAACCGCTTCGGGTCATACATTCGTTCGATTTCGCAGGGCATCCAGGTTTGCTTAAAATATCGTGGAAATTTCCAAAGGTCTCTGAAGGCACTTTTTGCTGGACCCACAATTACGGCATTTCCGGATGCAATAGTATCGGTTGTCATGGTAACCTCGGTATCAATAGTATTATCCGCATAAGGAAATTTCCTATATGGGGATACATTTTGATCGGCACCTATAGGCAACTTGTTGACTTGTCGAAATGTCACTTTGGGCAATTGATAATACTCTTCTCGCTTAAATTTCGAAATTTGATCCGAGTCCAATCTATAAATAGATTGGGTTTTAAGCGAGGTCCCGTGCAGCAAGGCCACACGGTCGAGCCAACTGTTGTCCTCGTCTTCTGCGACTTCTCATTCACCGAGACCTCTGCGTGGTAGCGCATCGGGCCCTTGAAATTGAACTGCAGGTACGTGAATGAGCTCGAAATGAAACATAAGAATCTCTTGGATCCATCTGTTCACTGCAGTGTCGGGCTGCAAGTCAGGATTATTCAAGAAACCCTTGATGAACTGGGTGTCGACTTCAAGTTGGAAATAACGGACACCGATTATGTATAAACGCCAGCTGCGTAGCGCACGATATAATCCAAACAGTTCCAGCTTGGGCTGCGAATAGCGAGATTCACGTTCACTCATAGGAACTGAGCCGTATCTCGCAGGTCGTCGTTTCCCAAGTTCATCGTTTTGAGCCAGGATCATTCCCGTAGCATCTCGAGACGAATCAACTGAGAGGATTACGGGATTCACTGATTCATAGTCGATGGGTTTCAGCGCAGGTGCACTGGCTACTAGCTTCTTTATGAAATCAAAAGTGTCTTGTCGCCGTTGATCTCAATTGAATTCAAAATTCTTTCGATAAAGTTCGGTGAGAGGTCGAATAATGACGGAGTAGTTCATGATCCAGATGCGAACTGTTCCACACAACCCCAAGAATTGACGAACTTCTTGCGGCGTAATGAGTGCAGGCCAATTCAGAATAGCTAAAGCCTTTTTATCGTCAGGAACGTGTCCTTGCGGATTACATTTCTGACCAACAATAAGGACTTCGGGGCGGCATATCTGAGTCTTGGTGCCAGAGAATGTACTACCAGCACACTTGACTTTGTGCATTATGCGGTGTACATCTTGCGCGTGTTCCCAAATAAATCTCCTAATCTTGCTGTTGCCTGGTATGGTCTCAGGCTTGCCATCTTTGTCCAAATACTGAGTCGCAGGACCTTTGAGTGGCAAGTCGTCGATAAATATGTTGGCGATATGGGGTATTTTGTCATGCAGGATGAATACCATGCATTTCTGAAATTCAGCGGGGGAGTTGGTGAATCCAGTAGGCATGGAGGTGATGCGTAGTAGTCCAAGAGGTGTCATAAATGCTGTCATGTCACGACTTTCTGGTTCCATTTGATGTGCGTCGAATCCCCAATATAAGTCAAAAACAGTATAGCACTGGCGTCCAGCGAATCCTTCAACAAAGTCATCAAGAATGGGAAGCATTCCTGCGTCCCGTACAGTGACTTTGTTCAAAGGTTGAAGATCAGGGACAATGCGTAGTTTGCCACTCTTCTTCATCACGCAGAACCAACGCGAGCGATAAGAAGATTGGCAAGGTTCATACACACCGGCGTCCATTTTTAGCTTTAGAACTTCAATTACTTTTGAAAGGATGCCAGGTGGTATGGGAATATTTTATGTTCCCAAGGCGTGTGAGGGACCGTCGAGATGTTGTAAGGACTGAAGTAAGAATCCTTGAAAGTTCCGCGCTCGATATCTTCGAAGGCCAATGTGTCTTCATTTTCCCTCATAATATGAGCAAACAACTTTGCCCACTATCTATATTGATAGTGGGTTTTGGGGGGAACGAAAAACCGTGTCTCGTTCGGCCGTATATGGGAAAAATGATGGCATTTTTATTGATTCCATCTTTGATGTTCTTCTCATCATTTGATCTGTCTTTCTTCTCCATCTCTCTGGGTCTCGTCATGTCCCTCATCGAAGTCCCTGCCCTCCAACCGGTCTGCGTTCTCTACTATGTTTTCCGGGAATCTTTGTCGCCGAGCTTGCTGGAGTTTGTATGTGTAGCCAACAACACTCCGGTCTTTTAAACAGAATCTGCAGCCTTATTCCTCGAATCACCTCGATGCTCTCCGCCCGCAGCTGCGATCTCCTCCCATTTCCGAGGGGCTCTGTGTCTCCTCTATCTGGCCATGTACGCACTGAGATCCCCCTTGCCATTCTCTACACGGTTGTCGCAGTACCGATACCTATCGGCCTGCGCATGTAGCATGCACAACTCATGCAGCAGATCTCGCGCCCATCCTTCAACCACAACCACACTAGCGACTTCGAAATAGTCGCCTACCCCGCTGACTGCGCGATTGGCTCGCTGCTCGCAAATGTCCCTGGTGCGTGCCTTCCAACAATTCATTGACCACGCTTATAAATCGAATCAGGACTTTGCGAGCAGTTTTCACCACGAACTCTGGCACCTCCTTGATTCCTCCTTGATACCTCCGTCAACCGTATCGCCGCCCCGTCACCCCGCTGTCATGGTTTTCCTCCGCTTCTACGCCTTTCGTCGCACCCGCTTCGTTGCACCCCCGCGGATGTGAGCCGTACACCACCACGGTCATCCAGATCTCCTCGCCCTTCCGTTGTATCTGGCCCCTGTTCAGCTCAAAAGAGATGCGATGGGCGTGGTGAACACATACAGTCCTGCCGGGACTACCTTGAGCCACCTAATTTTCTGTGGGTAAAATAATGTCTTATCGTGCTTAAAACTCAGCTGAACTGTGAATACAGCTTAAATCAGAATCCTGTCGTATCGACACAGTTAAGTTTCAATAGGCAGGATGGTTACGAGCCTACAGCTTAATTATCTTCGGTGTGCGTGCTGCGCATGCTCATGTCGTCGTTTTGCTCGTAGCATGTGCCAACCCAATACCTGATGTCCTTGAATTTTTACATTCCCCTTCGTGTTATTTCTCTTATTTCTTTCCCTTATCTCCGACGACACTGCCATTACTTTCCGTTCAATTTTGTACTGCACGTACTTGTGCATGCAATATATGGACACTGAAAAATGTACGGTGTCCCGGACCCGGACTTTGACATAGCACGGAATTTTGCTTGGAATGTGTGATGTCAGGAAGGATGATAGCGGGCCCTGCCGCGGCACGCGGGCTACAACAGTTATTCTTCTTCGTCTGACAGAAAACCGTCTGGATTGAAGGATGGATGGGAAGTAACGAAAGAGTCAATACTGTACCGGCGTGTTCTTAGGCAACGTAACGCGTAACGCAGGCCCTAAATCGTTGCCTAAATCGCCCGCGTAACACCTAAAATCTCATTTTGAACCCATTTTGGGCAATTTTCGGCGAATTTTTCGGCCCGCGGCGTCTAAAATTGCCTTATTAGGCAGTTATTTGTCAGCGGTTGCTAACTCTGGACCTGTTACGTAACGTAACGCACCTTGAGCGGTTGCCTAAGAACACGCCGGTACAGTAATGGGTCCTCGGGGATGGTGCGTTTCACTTCCGAAAACGTAGTCGAAACGGGTTTGATTTTCTCTACCCTCTTGTACATTGTGAAGGCTTGATAAGATTTCCCCAATGTCGTGTGAACGTCAACAGGGTAAAATGTACAGGAGTCGTCGGGCTCCAGGAACCGACGATCAGACTCCTAGAATATTTTTCCCTTCAATTTACACTTAACTGGTTTGGGTGGTTCGTCGACCGAGATGCCCGAGGATGCCGAGCGGGCCGATTATGCCGACATGATGGCCGTGATGGCCGGTGTGATTGGAGGGGCTGACAAACAAATAGCACCAGATATTTTCTTCAATACGTTTGGAGTTCATTTCACCCTCAAAGCACCGGGAACGCAACGGTGATATTGCAAGTGAACGGCAGTAGACAAAAAGTAAACACAAGAAAAATAAGTACAGTAAAAAGTATTGTCCGTTCGTAGCAAATCGTACAAAGTCCAAAATGTACCAGTAGGTGTTCATAAGTAAGGTCCAAGAAGTCAATACGGGAATCGTAACCAGTATATACAACGGGCGGGTAGAGAGTTCCAAGAAAAAGTCATTAACGGTCGTGAAGACCAAATCAAATGGAAGAAAAACGCAACGCGAGAGATAGCTGTACAAATTGGGAAGGGGAAAGATGTCCAAGAAAGGGGAGCGCGGTACGCGCGAGTCCAAGATAAGGATGCGCGCGGCGGGCGCGGCGATGTCCGTGGCAACTGCCGTATATACAAAAGGGGTGAAGGAGAGGAAACATACACAGAGCCGATGGAGCGAGCGGGAATTTACGAAAACAAAGACACTGAAAAGAAAGGGGATTAGTACGTCCGCGGGGAGTGATTGCGCTGCGGACTTACTAGCCTCCTCTCTAGTTTCCAGCAGCTGGTCCCACATTGACGAGCTTGCGCTTAGGGGCCTTCTGTAGAAAGGAGTCAGCCCCCCGAAAAAGCCATCTAAAAACATGACTTGCCCGACGCGAGCGGCGTGTAACGAAGGCTTCACCGCGGGCGCTGGCAAAGTGGACGTCGCGGGGTTCGAAGAGGCCGGCCTGAAGAAGATGCGCCACCACTTCCGGTTCACGAAAGCGGTAACGGAGGAAATCATCCATGGCGCGCGCGACGTCGTTAACTCCGTGGAGTTCGAAGGTGTACAGGAAAAGCCGAAAACGTGAGTATTCACGCGGCTGGAGGTAAGGAGGGGGAACGGGTGCAGGTTGGTGCAGGAGAGTCTCCTCAAGCGTCCATCCACGGCGCTTGAAGAGATCTTCCAAATATTGGAGGTACGCCATAACCAGCCGACGGAGCTTGGTATACAGCTCAATCCATTCCGGATATTGGCGGGCCAAGGCGTCGAGGGCGTAGCGGTAAGACAAGGGCTGGTCAAGCGCCCGGGCGCTAAGTAGACGATGACGCAACCCATCCCGCGAAACGGGGGAGCGCGCGCCGTCAACAAGGCCTGGGGAGTACGCGTCCACCGTCTCACGGATGTTCTGGACGAGCTCAGCGAACCTCGCGCATCCTTCATCCGAAAGGTCGGCTTCCACGCGCTCGTTTTCGGTATCGATGTCGACGTGCTCGTTTGATGCCATACGAAGGACATCCAAAATCTCGGGGAAGCGATCGACCAAAGTAGTGGCTTGGCGGATGAACGCGAGCGCGTCGTTATGCTGGACGTTGTGGACACGGGACACAAAAGACGCTTGTTTGCTCGTCCATTCCGTGAGGAGGGGCCAGCTGTGATAGTTGGGTGTGGACGGCGGTCGAGCAAGGCGGGCGATCTGAGCATCCATCTCTTCTTGGGTGACATGGACTGGCTCATTTGAAACCGACGGCGCGCGTCTACCTTTATCGTCAACAAAATGAAAGAGCTCGTTATTTCTAACGCACTCTGATTCGTTGTACCCCAGTGATCCTTCATTCGATGACATTTCTCGAAGTGAAGGAAGGGAGTCGATATCTGATTCTTGGCGAGAACGGTGGTGCGAGCGTGGCGACGAAACCGTGGAACGGCAGCCGATTGGGAAGGGCGCGGAGGCGCGAGAAGTTGGTTTAGTTTTACGGAGCTGAGGCCCCGTCTCGTCGCCCATTGGTACTGGTGGCGAGACATGGTGATAGTCGTTGTCGAAGGAGCAGAGAGAGAATGAGGAGAGCGAGGAAAGACTGGAAGTGCGTGCGTGCACAGCCTCCGGTCCGTGGTCCGCTCCGTGACGTGGGAGCTCGATCGCGGCTGTGGAGTCGGTGATCAACGGTGCTTGCCAACTCCTTGGACTCACCATCTACCTCCTCGTCGCGGCTCGCAACGACGACGGGCTCATCCGTCTCCATCCGATGCTCGCTTTCGCTCGACACTGTACTGGAGTCGGCTTCGGCATTCTGCTGCTTAGCTACAGCTTCCAATGTTTGGACGACACTTAATACGAATTGAGGAATCCCTTCCGAATCTGGGGCTGAGGTAGCGCAACGCCTTACACCGCCTTGCAGTTTTTCCAAACGGGTGTTCGACTGGGCCCACTTCTGGGGCACTGGAGCGCATATAGCTGGGCGACGCCCTCCTTCCTCATCACCTATCGCTTCAATCGTGGGTGACGCGAGGGGCATACTCACGTCCTCGCTCGGCGCGTCCTCGAGTAGCGCAGGCAGCTCGGTGAGTAATCGAAAGGGTGGTCCGGGCGTATTGGGGCGCTTGCGCTCGCCCGTCTGCGTGTCGAATTGGGGGAGGGGAGGGAGCCTAAGGACATGATGTCCTGTCTTCGCGTCAGTCCCAACGCGTGTCATGCCGCTGATGTCGAAATGAGGCAGCACGTTGGGCGGGTGCGTTAAGAAGTATTGAATATGGCTTTGTCGTCCAAGCCGCCTTAGGGCGACGCTGAGAGGAACGGTGGTGAACGGGGAGTCGGTGGTGGGTGATGACGCCGGCGGTGTGCTACGCGCCCGCAATGGAACGCGTCTCGAGACGAGGGGAAGGGGGACATTAAGCAGTGCCGGGGCGGGAGGCATGCCGTTGCCCGTACTCATCGCGTCAGCTGAGCTGGGGACGGGCTCGATCTGACGATCGATATTGAGCTGAAAATGACCTTGACGGCGCTGGCGCCCGACTTCGGTGTGGACAGCGCGTCCATAGTTCGAAGTCGAAAGCCCGGTGCGTATTTCATTGGGCATCGGGTACGCCACTTCGAATGGCCAGGGGCGCTCGTCGAAGGGAGCAGCGACAAGCGTGGCGAAGCCAAGGCGTTCCCTGCCCGAGGGAGACGAATCTCGGCGCCGAAGTGATGCGTTCGTCCGCGGTCAAGGACACCGCAACGGATCGGAGAGAGGGGAGGAGCACGCGACCGGGTCTCGTTGTGGTTATTCGACGAGGTAGCGTTGGGGGAGTGCCGGGTGATGCGAGGGGTAGTAAAATGGGAAGAGGGCGAAGGAAAGTTGGGGGCTAAGGAGTAATGTGAAGGGCGGAAGGGTCGGGCATTCGGATTCAAATTAGAGGACGGGGGCATGGCGGAGTGAATTGGTGCGTGATTCTCAAAGTTTAGCGTAATTGGGGGGGGTTCTTTAACACGTATAGCTGTTCTTTATACTCTTCCGCTCCGGACATTGTCGATCCCATCTGGATCCGGTGCGCTATCATTGTTGGCAAAAAATTGGTGCTGAATACCATCCAGATTTGTCTGATTAATAGCAATTCCAGACAAATCCGGAGCCCCCATATCGAAAAAGGATTCCGAACCCGCCGTGTACAATGTCGCAAGTCCGCACATTGTTCTGACCTCCATTCCGGCGGCGCAGGAACGAGGCTATTTGGCGTGACAGACACAGGTACGGGGCGTTCGACGGTGAGCATTAACGACTGGTTCACGGCGCTAACGTTTCCTCCGAGGGCCGGCTCGCGAGACATTTCGTAAGGTATTGCGAGGAGCTCGTATCTGGGTTGCCTGGTTTCGTGGTCTTTGAAAACCAGGTAAGTCCCTTCATCCCGTTCGTCTATGGTGACAAGGTTTCCCCGTTGCCAAGGACGCCCTAGGAGAAGTTCGAAGGGAGCCTGGTGGCTAACCCATAAATCTGTATGTGTCATGACTCCTCCACAATTAAATTCCACGTCGCTAATGTATCCGCGCAATTCTCCGCGGCCACCGTTAGCGTCGTTCATACTCATTACTTTGCACATATCAACAGGACGGCGTATTTTGAGGGCAGCCACGTCGGCGCGTACCACGTTTAGCTGCGAACCTGTATCAATTATTGCGGTAATGATTTTCCCGTTGGTCTCGATGTCCACTCTAATTAGAAGTCCTTCAGAGCGGAGCCAGTCCCATTGGGCAATAAGTGGGTTGTTTTGAGAATTCCCCAAAAGAACCGCCTTCACGTTTTTCAGTCTGATTGTCTCGAGGATTCTGGTTCGTATTTCCTTGGATGAAACGAAGGCTTCTCTGACAGTCATTGGGATTGTCAAGTCTAGTATACGCTCGATAATCGATGGAACGTGTACTGTGCTTTGAATATCTGAAGTTCTGGCGGCTGGTTTTGGTGAGTTCTCTTCTTGCTTATTCGAAGTATCTTGAGCTTTCGTGGGAATAGGTGATCGTTTCTCTTTTTGGACGCGTTCCGGTACACGTGGAGGTTCCATCTCAACGTCAACATCCATCCTTGGCGTTCGAACATCTAATCATGCCTGGGGAGAGATAACTCCCAAAAAGGAATACTTAGAATGATCCTAGTTGATCCTCTTGATCCATCGTTGTTCCGGTCCCATCATGTGTCACAGGTAACGAGAACACGGAAACCTCCGAAGATACCTGGCCATACGAAGTAGCGAGATAATTCCACCCAACAACCCTCTGTGAGAAACAACGGGGTTACTAGAAATGTTTTATATCCAGCAACCCTGCCGTATTTATAGTCTTTGTCCCAAAGCTTCGTCTCGATGAGCCGCGGATCTCACATTCACTCTATCTGCCCACGGCGGCGTGGCTCCCTGGACCTGGATGGACCATCCTACAGGCACGGTGGGCCTTTTCGTCGACACTACCGGGTTACCGTCCAACGGCTTCTACCGCACCTGTACGTTGCCCTTGTTTTAGTTTTTTCCGTCCACGGGTGTTGGAGATTCAAGCTTGGCCATGCGGTTGCTCACTGCGGTTTCATATTGTTTCCGTGTTCTTTACTGTCCGTCGCCATACCTCCACAAATTTTATATCCAACTCCCTGACTACTTACGATTCCATGACTACTTATTTGATTTTCTTTCGTCTATAAAACCTCGAGCACTTGTCGTAGTACTTCACTGGTCCTCGCAATTACCCCTTGCTTGCCAACACCCTTCCTGAGAAATTCTACATATACAGTGACATTCGTTGTGGACCCCCAGTTGTCTACGAACCTCAATCCTGATCCTGCCGATTTTGTTGTACGGTCTCTTTGGAATAATACGCATGCGTCGTAACTGCGGGAAAAAATAATTGCGCGGAAGCTGGATCGGATAGGATTCAGATACATATGTCTCCCCGCCTGTAGTCAGATACAGATTTGAAGTCAAAATACTATCGAACAACTTCTAAGATAAGCAGCCACTATCCACAAAGAAAAGAGCCGACGAATAGAGGTCTAATAGAAGAATTCGGCTTGTTATAGTCATCGTGCGCGCGTATGGAGCCATGATCCTCAGGTGCTTGCAGCTACCGTGAAGGATGCTCTGCGCCAGGGCGGCGCAGTGTCAGCCTCGAAAGCACCGGTGGGAGCCGCTCTGCGCCATGCCTGTGCGGTTTCCACGCCTAAGGTACCAACCTCCCGGCGCCAGGCTGGCGCGGTGTCAGCATTAGGCTCGGAGCGCTTGTTGTTGACAATGAACTCCTTCTTGGTAATATCCTGGCGATGGGTGAGCACACATCCGCAGTACCCTATATAAGCAAGCGTAGTACGGCGATTACCGCAGGGGCCGTAGGTGTCGCCCGGCGCCACGGAGGCGCAGTGTCCGCAATTCGCTCGCTAGCGATGTCAACCTTCGTGGGGA
>JARKID010000315.1:0-42843 GCA_029449255.1 Mycena polygramma
CAGGCCAAAAAACAATGATGAATGATTTACATTCACCAATGCGGTCCTCATCCTCGTTCTGCGGCACCAGATCAGGAATCTCGTCGTCACTGTCTTCGTCCGCCTGGGTGGTGTCCTTGTTGTCGTTGTCGGGAGGAAGCTTGGGGTCTGGCATGGCAGATGATGGTTGCTGGAAAGAAATCAGGCCCCGCTCCGGTACGGTTTTAATCCTTGCCCCGGCTAGATAATACAGCGTGATTTCTGACTGTGAGATTCCCCAAGTACTCGCCTTCACGCCACCATGTCTACCGCCAGAGGCACTCCCGACGCAGAGAGTGTAGACGAGGCCCTGGCCCTGGCCAAGCGTGCGCTCCCTCTGCAAACCCCTTCCTCGGCTAACTGCCGTCTTGTATAGGTTTTTTGCCGCGCCGATGTTTCCCTGTTATATTCAGCCCCTCCAATTCCCCGGGACTAATTCCAGCGGCCGACCGCCAGCGCGCCCTCCACTGTGCGCAGCGCCGAATTGCTCGCAAGGACTATGAGGCGTGCATGACGCGCATCCGGAACCACCGACGCCCTGACCCGCGCGCTATGCGAATCCGCGGGAAGAAGCCAAAAGTGCCCGAGGAATAGGATTAGTGGATGGAGTAGATCACATATGGAAAGCGGCAGAATGCAATTGTTCACATTCCGCGAGAATAAAACAAACAGCCTAAGTACCCCCGCTCGCATCGGCAGGCCTGTTCTCTGAGTAGAGTTGCTCCATGACCGCGCCGAAATATGACGGGGGAACGGACACACCGTAACTGTGCCCGCGTCTGCACAGCGTGCGCTCGTCGTTCTCGGGCCTTCAACGCGATCTGGCGGCGGTTCTTCTCCCGGTACCTCCGGGCAGCCTCCCGTCGAGCCTCGAGTCGAATGGCTAGAACGTCAGGGGGTAGGTTGCCTTCCTCCGCACGCAGACGGGCCATCCGCTCCCTGGTCTTCTGGTTGCGCTCTTCACGGTGTCTTTCGAAAGGCTCAGAGGAGCATGTTGACTATGGCACGACCACGCACTTTCGGTAGTAGCGATGGGAGTAGATGCTGCCCATCAGGCGGCGAGTTTCGTCGTCGACGCGGCTCATGACAATGGAGAAGTGATGGCTGTCGGGAATTGCCGGGCTGTCCAAAACCAGTTCCAACGCTACTTTTTATTGCTGTACTCAACCTCTGAGCAATTTAAATGCGGCCAAAAATGTGAGGGCATTTGGAAAGCATTGAAGAATCCATTTTTGATTAATGTGGCCAAATGACGATTTGACAAGGTTTGCGAGCAAGAATGTTTCGGAAAACCAACCCAAGGCCGGTACGGGGATGTCGAGGAGGTCGCGCACCAGCCCGATATCCCTTGCTACCAAACTTTTTTGGCAACTGGGTAGCAGGTACTGCCTACTATTTACTGACATTTATTGGCCTTTTTCTGGGCAACGAGTCGCTCTCCAGAGGAGAACTGACATGACCATCAGACAGAAATCGGTGAATCTTGGAAATTAGTTTACATGGTAGTAGAGTACAAGTGTCCCCATAGCATTTTGCGAGGATATTCAAAGGCCTCTTAAGTGTGTACATAAATAAATTCAAAGGCGTGGCTGCACCGGGCAGGATGCAGTAGCCTGACGAACTTCAACCAAAAAGGTGTAACGAGTGCTCCAGAAAAGTGTAGTGAGTGCGCCAGTTTCCACATTTGGCTCGCGCTTTGCGCATGATCTGACTTGTGGACTGTTCTCTATTTTAAGTAGGTGTTATATACGCGGCGGAGGGGACTAGGAAGGGAGTGATTCGGCTGACCGGGTGACCGGAGGTACTCGGGCAAGGCGATACGCCGAGGCGTCGGGTCGGAGATCGGAGATCGGAGTCGGAGGTGATCGACCGGACCGTGCGGAGGTTTTCACTCAACACCACAAACAGCAGGGTGAGAGCCTGTGGCAGGAATCCTTTCGGACGGACGAGATCAAGAACGGACAAGCTCGGGATTGCCAAGGCTTGATCACGTATAGAGAGGAGGATGGTTTGCCGGGTATACGACGTTAATTAACAAACTAAAGATACACGATGACCCGGAGGCGTATTTAAACTACTAAAGGTTATTATGTATCTATAAAAGGAAATATCATGATGGTCTAAGCGCAACAATAGCGACTGACCAAAAAGGAAATGGAAGTTAGAACATGAGGATGAAACAATAAGAAAGAAGGCGGATAAACGGGAAACGCTCAGTAATCCTTCATTGCGTAAAAACCCGGTTCGAACACGAGGTCCGATGGAGTTTGTCGTGGGATATGTGAGTCGGCGGAGGAGCTCCGTCGGCCGATCTCCGAGAGATCGGCGGCTCCGGGGCCGAGTCCCGAGTTCCGAGGCACGGATATAACAGTATCCCCCTCTTACGTTCCTTTCCCACAAGGAACATGGGCGAGGTCGTTAGAGGTGATGATCGGATATGTCGGAGGAGGAAAATGTGCCGAAAAAATGGTGAAGGGAAAAGTTGAAGTCGAGGCGCCGAGATGCCGAGATGCCGAATCACGTGGTCAGCTTTGCAGGATTACAAATATTCCCACGAGTGAAAATTCGTCATCATCATTCTTGCTCTCAACCATCATGTCCACTCCGAACCCGACTCCGACTCCGCCGCCGTCGCCGCCGACTCCGTCGCACGAGGCCCCGACCGCCGACCCCGAGAAGACCCCGGAGAGGGTACTAGAGACCGAGGAGGAGCGTGTGGCGAAGGAGGAGAGGAAGAGGGAGGCGGAGGCGAAGGAGGCGAGGAGGAGGAGGACGCGGGAGAAGTTTGCGGCTGCAAAGCAGGCGCAAGTTGCTGCGGAGGTGGAAGCCGCGGCGGAGCGCAAGCGGGCCGAAGGGCTCCAGCGCCAACTGGACGAGATGCGCGCGCAGTACGCGGCGCGAGTCCAGGGTAGGCTGGCGGAGCCGGACCCGAGCGGCGCGATGGGGTGGGCTCGGCCGACGTCGGAGGTGGCGCCCTCGGAGTCGGAGGTGCGTCGTGCGACGTCGGAGGAGCCGGACCAGTTGGGGGACGAGTCGGAGGAGGTCGCGCCGCCGAGGCCGAAGAAAAGGAAGGAGCGGGAGGAGGATTCCCATTGGAACGAGGAGCTGAAGATGGAATTCATTGCAGCAAAGGATGGTGCGTCGCAGTCGGCGGAGCCGAGTCGGACCTGACGATTTTTTCTAGCTTGTGATGGTTGTCGTCGAGGTCACCGCCGGTGCTTCGTGAGCAAGTCCGGACGGATCTCCGTCTGCGAGGGATGCCGCAAGTCCAAAATCAGATGCATCCACGCGAAGGGAAAAGGCGTGCGGCGCACGGCGCAGCGCGCCTCGGGTCCGACGACGGAGGTCGGCTCCGACTCGGAGGTGGCTCCCCGCCCAAGCAAGAGGCGTAGGGAGATCTCTCCCGAGTCGGGGCTGCCGGCGCTGCCTCCGCGTGAGGTCTTGCCCACTCGGACCTCGGAGATGCGTCTCCAGGTCGAGCAGTTGGAGCGGGACAACGCTCGGATGTGGCAGAGGATGGCCGCGTCGGAGGATCGTACGAGGGTGCTGTACGAGATCCTCGCGCGGTTCCGCAGCGTCGGAGGTCGGGGCGGAGAACTCGGCGCGACCGACGAGATGTTGAGTCGCGCGTTGGTGGAGTTCCCCGTGGATCGTCCACTTCCGACCCGCGTCCGGTACGTCTTGGAGGGGAGCGAGTCGGAGGAGGAGTCGGAGGAGGAGAGGCCCGACCCGAAGGGAAAGGGGAAGGCGAAGCCACCTCGCCGTGGGCACGACGTTCCGGAGGTCCTCGTGACCAACCAGGATGCGCACCACGCGGTGCTTCGGAGGGAGACGAGGGAGCGGCGGAGGGCGAGGTCGCCCGGAGCTCAGCGCCGAGGCCGAGTTGCGGACGAGTTGTTCCCGCCGCACTTGGACACCTCGGGGCTGCTTCGGCTGTCGCCGAAGGCGGAGGATGCGGGCGTCGAGCCCCATGTCGAGCAGGCCGCCGCTGAGGCCGGGATGACGGTGGAGACGTACCGGCTGGTCGTCTCGACGGTCGGAGGTCGGCCGAGGGGGAACGGAGATGGATCGGAGGTCGTGAGGGAGAGAAGTCCCGTCGCGGGGCCCTCCGGGGTGAGGCGTACTCCAACGCCAGACGTCGGCCCTGAGGCGGAACCCTCAGGGACTCGGAGGTCGCCAACTCCGGAGCTCGGAGGTGCGCCGACGGCGATGGAGGTGGAGGGTGGTGCGCCGACAACGACGTCGGTGGTGACCACGGAGGACGTGGAGATGGGCGGAGCCGAGCCGAATGGCGGCGCCGATGCTCCGACCACTCCGGAGGTTGTTGTGATGGGTGGAGTCGCGCCGGAGATCGGCGGAGGAGCTCCGACCGCATCGGAGGAGGGGAAGGAAGGAGACGAGGGTGAGGAAGTGGCGTCCGGGCCGGGTGAGCCCGTTGTAGAGTAGATTTGGACTTCCGTATGCCCTGCGTCAAAGGGTTACCCAAAGCAAAATGACTCGTAGATATTTTCTTGTTTTGTATATCTTGTCGAATCTTGATCGAATTGGCCGAGTTCGGCCTAAGTCCGATTATGTGAAGTGAATGAGTAAGAGGATTTAAGCAAGAGTGAAGGGGACTCAGTGAAGTCCAAGTCAAGTCAAGCCGATCCGTCGGTCGGCTCGGAGCCGAGCCGTCGGAGATGAAGGAAGGGTAGAAGTCGTCCAGAAGTCGGCTCATTGGTCGTTCGGACGAACTCCGTGAAGTGCGTTACACGGATTTTGAAGGGATTGGATAAGGTAGCCAGAAAGCGGAGTAGGCTGGATTGGGTGGAGAGCAAGGACCACGGAGTATAAGGAATAGTGAACGGTCGTTGACTCCAGGGTGTGCACAATGGTGTGGTCGATGGTCCGGACGTACATGCGCGTCGGAGATAGTTCCGAGTGTCGTCGGCCGAGGGGCGGACGTCGGATTTCGGACGCATTGAGAACCGGAGTCGAGTACCAGTGCGAGAGGAATGTCGGATAGAACCTGGAGTAGCTCCGAGGCTCGTGCGACAGGGAGAATTCGGAGGATTACTGCGCAGAAGAGCTAATTGAGAGCGTAATCAGCGTCAATTCTGGCGTAGAAAAATCAAAATCTCATCGGAAATCGCGGAAATTGATAGGCCTATCCCCCCCTTAAGGGTCGACGTCCCATCGTCTAGCGATGAATTCCGTGCAAGAGAATGAAATCTCCGAAAATCGGAAGGGTTTTCGCCCGAGGTTCCGAGAGCCAGAAATACGCGATATAGTGGTCTTTTGGCCCAGTTGGATGGTGCAATCGGAGGTATACCGGAAAGGGGAACGGAGGCGAAAACGGAGGAAGGGAAATCGCGAAGTCGGAAGACAAGGCGAGAAAGAGGAAGTCCGCCGAAAGAACGGAGAGGCGGACAAGGAAGCCAAGCTCCAGATACGCCGAAGCGAAGGAGAGGCAGACAAGGAAGCCAAGCTCCAGATTTGCCGAAGCGCAGAGCGGCAGACAAGGAAGCCAAACTCCACATAGACCTGGAAGCTTGGTGCCAAATGACAGAGGAATCTCGGAGGTGAACGGAGCACAAGGCTCTCCTGAGTTTTCCAAAGAAGACAAGACGATGCTTTGCAGAGAACAATCGAGGTCCGAAGTCGTCGGAGAAGTTCCGGAGGTGTTCGGAGGAGAATCCCGGAGACGGACAGAGCTCCAGAGACGCGAGGACAGAAATTAGTGGCCGAATACCGGATGTGGCTGACCCAAAGCGATAACGCAACCTAATCACTGAACGGCGTCTGTAGAGAATAACCGTGAACCCGATTCAAGGAGTTCCGATGCCCGAGTCGGCCGAGGGCCGGAAAACGGAAACGGAGGGTGAACGGTGGAACTTGCCGAAGAGCAAAGAACGAGGAATGCCCAGAGAGAAAAAACACAGCCGCGCGCCAGAACAAAGACGCAGCTGGAATCTGATGTCTTCCGTGGTATAGCGGAAAGCAACCCAGCCGAGGACCCGAAATGAAGGAGTCTAGGGTTCAAAACCCACTCGAGCTACTGGTCACTATTTTCGAAAGCTTTTTACCACACAACTGTCGAAAGTCGGAAGAACGTCGCCGAAGAGGAAGTGAAACCTCGGAACGACTGGCCGAACGGTCCCGAACGCAACCCGAATGACCCGAGAAGACGGGGTCTATGGATCGAATCCTATTCGGGGCGCTGAGTGGACCGGCCGAGGTTCCGAGTGAATACGGCGAAGTTCGGAGGAATGGCACAATTGCCAAGACGAAAACTGGTCGTAAGGAAGGAAGCCACGGAACATATGGCCGAATGGTTCCCGTGTCAATTCGAGGATCCAATGGATGGCGCCGAAGAGCTCCGAGCAAGTCGACCGAGTTTTCGGAAGGGAAGGCGAATGAACGCCGGGAACGAAACTTGCCGAGGATGGAAAGGAAACAATGGTTCCCATGACCTAGGGGTTTCCGTGCGACTCGAGGACCCGAAATACCGGGGTCCGAGGATCGAAATCCACTCGAGTACTACCGCATTGAACGCATTCTCTTTTTGTCGGAGAGAAGCGGAGCGGAGGACGGAAAAGATCCGGGAGGTCCGGAAGGGGACGACAAGTCTCGGAGGGAGTCGAACAACCCGCGAGATGCGGAGAAGCTCGGGGAAAGGGAGAGTGGAAAGTCGGAGGCTTCGCAACGGAGTCACGAAGGTGAAGGGGTGATCCTGAAAAGGCGACCGAGCGAGTGCGAGGTGGCCGAAGAGGATTCAGAAGTCGGAAGGCGTGAGTATGTCCAGAGCGCGTTGTAATGCAGACCGCGGTGTAGCTATTGGAGGGTTGTGTGACTGTCCTCTTAATAACGACGTGCTCGGCCTCTGGGGATTTTATATGATGTGATTATAGTAGGGAATTCTGGTTTAGACTAATGCCTCTTGGGGAATGTGTGTGTGTGTGTGTGGGATGCCAAGGATGGCTGGAAAGTGTGTGCGTGTGTGTGGAAAGCTTCCTGGATAATGTTTCCGGAGAGCTTTATATCGTTAATTCCGGGTGATTGTCTGTTGCCTGTGGTGCGGGGCGTTCCTGGAAATTATATCCGTGTCCTGGCTTCGTCGTTCTTATGACGGCCTAAGTTAGCTAAAGAAAGGTAAGAATGAAAATACTGTCTCCTCGTCCTAGAATTCCTGTTGGGGGTTTCTAGTCTCCTGGATCCCGTAGCTCTCGCTTGTTATCTCTTCTGCGCTCCTCCCCTTTGAACGTGCGCTAATTCGATAGCTTGGTAAAACCCGTAGGAGGTACCGCGATTGGTTACGACGACGCCGGATACTCGATTGTTCGATAATACGGACGGCGGTTTATCCGTGATGATTCTGGTGCTAGTCGCCCTCGTCTTGTCTTCTACACGGCGTGGTGCCTGCGAAGGTAGTGTCGATTACGATGACTAGCTGGAGTGTAGACTTGGGATGCCTGTGATGGGGGCACCTTGCAGAAGGAGGTATGAGAGTAAAGTGGCCCTGGTGTGGGACAAGTGAGGGGAGTTGTGGTCAAATGTGTGAACGAGGACTGAATTGCTTGTGGGGGTACAAGTGGGGGAGGGAACGAAGCCCAGTAATTGACTGACTACCTCCTACTTTCGCCTCTCCTTTTATATCTCTCCATCCTTGCCTCGAGGCGCCTTCTTGTGCCTGGAAACACCCTGTAGCACGCGGCGCCGGGCGTCTCTGGGAACAAAGTAGCTGCCTGAACGGTTTGGTCGGAAGGTTATTAGGTGATTTGGTAGCTGGAGGGTTCGTCCGAAGACGGTATTTGATATTTTCCTTGGTTTGCCGAGTGTCCGCCATGTGGAGCACTGTCCGTACATTTTGTCCGGTGAGTTATTACGATATAATTCGGTGAGAGGGCGGGGTGAGGCACTGCGGAGCCGCGTGGAGGTGTCGTTCATGGGAGAAAACGTGTTTCGTCGTGCGCCAAAGGTGGTGGCAAGTTCGTCCAGAGAGCTTTGTTACGTTATAGTTCGGTAGGCGAGGATTGATCTTCGTATGCGTCTGGAAGTATTGTCCCATCAGGTCATGTTGGTGGAGAGTAGGGGGAGAGCGTCGTTTATGGGTGGAGAGTGTCTGGAACTTGTTTCCGGGAACGTATTGCGCTGGGTTTCGGTGTCTGAAGAGTTTCTGCGCCACTCGATTGAATGCGGTAACTGCGTTTTCTTTTTGGGCGTGTCCCGGTGAGCGTCTTCTTCAGCTTCGCTTGGAGGGGCCATGAGGCGGTGTGCAGGGCGTAGCACCAACACCAGCCTCACACCTCCTCGGTAGTTTTACTCCTGACCACCCTGGTCAGAAAACCTATAAAAGGCGATCCTCTCAAACCTTCCTCTCCAATCCTCCCCAACTTCCCGACCTCTTCATTTCCTGGTCATGGATCCCAGTTCCACCCGTCGCTTTCTTAGTACCAATGTCGAGTGGCCTGCCGAAAAATTATTCATCCCTCGCGGCGGTTTAACGAACTTCCTGTGCGACAACCTCCGTTTCAAGGTGTTCCTCGTTATGACGGCGGTCTTCACCGATGCCTATGCGTTCGACACCGTGAAGTCGCTGACAACGGGAGAGCGCTTGGCGATTCGGTTCCGGGTGCGCGACATTGTCCGCCATATGGTGAGTGTTATCCTTCTCGGAGAATATTTCCAGGAGCTGATACGTCCAAGTTCTACGCCGCGCAGATCCGACAAAATGAATTCCGGGTTCACTATGAGTCCGGAGTCGTCCCTTCGGAAGCCGCGTGGTTGTTTCACGTTATCCTGGTCCTCCTCGTCGTGGTGGGCTTCGAGGGTGAGGAGGCGGTGCTGGTGCCCGCTCCTTCGGCCAACGTGACCACGGAGGGCGCTCTTGCCCAGTCTCAAGCCACTTTCTTCCTTGGTGCGGCTCTGGCTACCTTCATTTCGCACAAGGAGGACGGGTTCGACGACGCCCAGTTGGATTTCCCTGCATACGACAGCGCGCGTTGGGTGTCAGGCAATATTCATTATCGTGCCCGCCCTTCGTCCTTTCATCCCATTCCGATTGTCGACACTCTCGCGGACCCTTTCGACTATAACTTGATCCTCTCCCGCATACATGAGGAGGAGCGGCGGGAACGCAACCGCAGGAATGCAGAAGCCCGACCGGCCTGTACGCATGCTGGCCACACTCCTATGGATTCCTCGCACGACTGCACCGAAAAGCCGCACAAAAGCATTCTGTGCCCGACTCTTCCCGTCGTTCACGAAGCCGAGGACGTTGCGGACGCGGCCGTGGTTAATGCGGCACTTAACGCGTCCTTCCGGTTTATCAAGAGACGGAGTTATCGGGTGCTTGCATCGCATCTGGCGGAAGGGCCCTTGGTGCCCGATGAATTCTTCGTCAAAGAGGAGGAACGCGCGCTCAGCGAGTGCTCCAGTGGGTCGATGCCTTCTTTAGTGACTCCCTCCGTTACGGGGGGCTCTACCACCGTGTAGTACTTCGAGTAATTTTCGTTTAAATGATATCGTGCTTCCGATCCTGGGTTATGGGGTGTCTTTGAGACCGGAATTTCCGTCCGAGGCATTATACGCAAAGGGGCAAGGCCCAATAGTCGCTGGATATTCTGTCCGGATTGTCGTCGTCCGCCAGCTCCGCTTTGATGAGTCGTGATGCCAGGATATTCCTCCGCGACCGTATAAGGGGAGGGTCGATCGATCGAATAATTCCCGTTCCATTGATCTGGCCCATAATTTTCTCTGCGATGACCCGCGCCTGGCTTGCGCAGTACCGACACTATTTTTCGGGACTGCTCATGGACGATGCGCAGCTGCTGGACCATCGTTATTGCCCGCCCGTCTCTCTTGAAGAACTTTTCCGGACGAAGATCCGCCCAGCCGTTTATTTCCTGCAAAAATGCACCGTGGACACGGGCACGTTCCGTGGCCCTCCCTGCTATATTCACCCTTCGGAGAAGGCGCAACTACGCCTCTTGATGATTCGATTGGTCGGGACCGTGGTGAGTTGCGTCCGCCCGTTTTCGATTTTATTTTCGCTTTTCTTTACTTCCCGGAGACTCTGTCCAGAGGCGTCTTTGCTGTTACTATTTTCTTGCTGGAGCTTAACATATTTTTCTAGCGCGTCCTGGGCCGGTGCCGTATCCTTCAGCGAACCATCCCGCTTCATCCGTCGCTGCCCTTCCGGGAATTACTCTCGCCTGCCGAAGTTGCCGCGAAGGAGGAGCATTTTCGAATCCCTGGCTGCTCCGCGAATATGTTTATTATTATTCTCTCTCTCCTGGCTCGTCTTGCCGATCCCGCCGTCGACGACCAACTCGTCTCCATTATTCGGCCTTGCGTTACAGAAATGCACCTTGACGCAATCGCGGATTATCGCATCGTCGGGGGAGAAACCGAGTACCACGAGTACTGGAAGGATGGAACGCTGCACCCGCTGTATCACGAAATCGACCTCATTCCGGAGGAATCGTCCAGCTACGTGTGATTGGTGCGCCTGAATATTCTTGCCCGCATGCTCCCTGCTGATGATTTCCGCCCGATGGGTACAAGTTTTTACGGCACTTCCTTTTCGGGATGAGATTGTTGATATGATGGGAGCTGTCGTCCGTTTTAGGATAGCCAAGTAGTTAGCTTCGCGGAAAATTTGTCCGGGTGGTGGCGTATATAATGCCCGTGAACATTCCGGAGAGGGGAACCCTTGATCTTCGTTGCCCCGATCTCCAATGTCTTCTCCGTCGCCTTTCTGTGATTCCCCTCCGCCTCCCAAGGCATTCTTCCTCCGTGACGAGTTTTTGAACTGTGAATACCCGTCCATCGAGGAAATCACCGCATACGCCAAACACCCGTTCATGGCGAAACTCAGTTGCGACATCCTGGAGCCGATGAACCATTATCTGTCCTGTATTCGGGCCGAGTTCTGTCCTCCCGAAGAAAGCAAGGTGCCTTGGAAGAAGCGCGCCATGAGGGTCCGCATCTGTAAGACCTGAGGGTCTTTCGCGCGGAACTCTCTTGGTTATCCTCTGGCGCGAGAGGAGAACCGCCGCTGATTAGCGATTCGAGACCCTCTGAGGGTCTTTCTCGTACGTGCGAAAAGCACTACTAGAGTTGCGTCCGAGGCTAACGCCTTCGAAGAGTAGCTAAGATCCTGTTCTTACAACCGGATAGCCGGTAGAAGAACAGGGAAAGCTCAGTCAGCCCAAGCGGATAGCCGCTAGTGCTGAATGAGCTCTGGTAACCTATAGAGTAAGGTTAGTAGAACCTTCGTTCCAACTTACCCGCCGGCGCGTTGTCTACGAGCCGAGTTGGGACTTTTGGAGACGAAGGTTTGAGTTTAAGATGATGATGCCTTTATCACGGCCACGTGTAAAACACGTGACCGTCTGTACAGTAGAAATACAAGACAAGTAAGTAAAGCAATATATATACACGCGTCGATCGTATGCGTCCGTGGGCCAACCATTCGGCATGGTGACTATCCCAGCGTCCCTACGCTCTCACAAAGCCCCCCAGTCTCCAAGCTAAATGGGTCGGAGCACGCCCGGGATCACCATATTGCGAACCTTCACCGAGGACCACTGGTCGACGAACATAGAGCGAATTCGCGCTTCCTCCGCCTCGAGCTCCACCTTGGAAATCTTGGGCTTCGATGGGGCATTGGCGCCACGGTTTCCGCGCCGGAAGAATTTCTCCCATCCTGAATGCGACCGAGCTTGCGCTTCTCCGTCGCGGACTTCCTTGTAGATAGTGGACAAGCTGATGTCCACTTCCGGCGTCATCTCGCCCGCGTAGTGGCTGCAGAGACTCAGCAGCAGGGACTCGGTTGGCCAAACCCATCGTTCCGTCTGTCCGTCGCGTACATGACCCAGGATCGTTTCCTGGTCGCGGAAGGACAACTCGTCGCAAGTGACGAATAGCGCGTCGTCCTTATGCCCGTCGTTCCATCCGCGATTGAATTGGGTAACTTGGATCGACGGTCCGGCCATGAAGTTGCTCACCAGCCCCATTTCCGTTTTCCAGGCGAGCCAGGCGAATACTCCTCCCATCGAGGCCATACGGCGCATGTGGGGGCGACGCATCATGTCCATGAATCGGCGGCTGTACTCATTCGCGAATTCTGTCCCGCCCCGGCCGTATTGCAAGGGGGCTTCGCCGCTCCCGACTGGAAAGTAGGACAGAGCGAGCGAACGCTCCGCCGAGGACAGAACTCGTTCTCTGAAGAGGCCCACTGAAGATTGGGGAATGGCTAGCTTGAAGGGTAGACAGCGGGAGAGGGC
Organism: Mycena polygramma; assembly: GCA_029449255.1. Taxonomy (NCBI): domain Eukaryota; kingdom Fungi; phylum Basidiomycota; class Agaricomycetes; order Agaricales; family Mycenaceae; genus Mycena; species Mycena polygramma. Next base: position 12,288 of record JARKID010000315.1, read on the forward strand.
CAAGTCCAAAACCTCGCCCACGTTCTCTGCTCCATGCGCACAAGCCAAGTAGCGTAGACGTCCCTCCACCCCCGGTGTCTCAATCAGGAGGTGAGCGTGGTCCAAAAACTTGATATCCCATTTCCAATCGTCGGGCATGGAGACGAAGCTGATGTCGTGCACCAGCTGAGTCGATCCTTGGAGCCAGGCATCTAGTCTCGCCGCTTCCTTCTGCGTCGGTTGCCTGAAACCTCCTTCGGGAGTCCTAGGGCGAGGCGGCAAGTCCATTCTCCTGGCTGGCGGGGAAGCAGAACGACGACGTGACGAGCTGGTAGAAGCACTCTGCGAACGACTCGAAGCCTTGAATCGGTCGGCCCTTGGTCCAGTTGGCGGGTCCACATTCATCCTAGAAACCAGGCTCGGCGGCTCAAGTACTGGTGGAGGGAAGCCTTTGGGATCGGAGAGGCGATCTATGAGGTTCGCATAAGCCTGTGCTCGCTTCTTCATAATTTCCAGGTCTCCCTGCGTCCTTGGTCGGTCAAAGAAGTCTCCTGGCGCTTCCCTTGAACCTATCACTTCCCCTTTTCTGATGTAACGTTTCCTTGAAGACAAGTTCGCCACCGGTACTACGGGGTTGCTGGACGAGATGAGGACGTTGGGAATGGCAAAGAAGGAATCAGCAGCTCCGGCGACTGTCGATTTCTCCACCACCCATTCGCGGTCTTCGTCGAAATGTCCGTCTACTTGGATATTTTGAGAGCTTTCCGGCCCGATCTTGTAATCGCGCGAGGCCCGCAATAATGTCACTTCTTGCTCGCTCCTCAAACGCTGACGTCGTTTCCGAGTTTGGTTTTGACGATGAATCTTCGCCCTGGCTACCTTTCCCGAAGCAGACTCGACCAAATGACCGTGTTTCCAGTCTTTAGTTCGGTCCACGCCTTGCGCCGACACCGTGTGCCCTCCTGGAAAATGGATCTTGGTCCCAGTCTCTGCGTTGCGGGCGACCGTCAAATGATAATTCATTTGATAATCTTCCCCCAGAAGAATGGGAACCGTCATCCCCGGAACGATATAGGCTTCCGCCTCCGTTTCGATCAGCTCCCCGTCGTCCGTGAGCGTAAGAATGGCCAGCGTAACATATCCGCTGATATGTGAATTGCCCGAAGTAAGCTCACATAGCTTCATCTTGGGCCCCATTTTCACGCTGGGCATCCCCTTCAAGGCGAGGTAGAGAGCTTCCGATATCAGAGTCAGGTCTGCGCACGAATCTAGCCGTATGTTTATCAACGGATTCTGCAAGCCTCCGATCCATCCCATCATCGACAAAACAGAGATGCCGAGGGAGGAATGACCCGCCGCCCTTAGCCGTTTTTTCGGTAGACGCAACGGTATGAGCTCTTTCGGCGGCGGGATGGTGATGGCCAGATTTTCCTTTTCGGAGTCGTGTACCTCTCTCTGTTGCTCGGTCTCCTCCTTCAGTTCCCCTTCTGACTCTGTCCCGTCAGACTCCGTCCCGTCAGTCGGGTACAATCTCATCCGCCCGTCGTTGGCCCAGTAGTAATCGTCACTGTCTCTCTGTGCTCCACTCGGCCATTTGAAGTCTTGCTCCTCTTTTCCGCTGAAGCGACTCTCTCGTTTTAATTCGTCCGATTCGAGTGATCCGTTTGCCGTGATGTCCTCCAGCAGATATTCCTCTGCTTTTGGTTTCGCCCTCGCCGCTAGTTCCTCCTCATCCTCGACTTCCTCGACTAAAACGCCCTTGGGGAAATCCTGGTTGCTTGGGGGAACCGCTTCTGTGGTCTTACGTGTCTCCTCCTTGGTCTCAGCAATCGCTTCAACTGGAGGGCGGGACACCGCCTTTTCAAAACCCGACCGCGACAGCTTTGAAAAGTCCACCGTCTCGTCTGCTAGCCTCTTGTTCAGCAGAACATTATAGGCGCTACGATACATCTGATGAACTTCCTCTTGTTCGTAATCCAGGACCGCGTGGTTGGCCGTGCGTCGCATACCCTTCTCGTAAACCGACCAATCTGAGCATTCTCGGTCCCAGTGATTCTTGCTGCCGCATACTTTGCAAGGGGACGGAGGTAACTTGCCCATCTTCGTCGTTACGTGGTCGTTCTTTGGGTATGGATAGCCTCCTTTCGGTGGGTCTCGCTGCCTCTTTTTCATAACCTGGTACACTTCACGAACTATCGCGTCGTCGTTGGAAGTAGGTGCGGAATCCTCTGAGTCCGAGGGGGATGACGCTTCCTCCTTCTGCTCGACGTTAAAGGCTTGAGCATCGTATCGAGCGTTATCCCCGCCTTCGGCCTCCTCGGATACTCCCAGATTCGCCCGTCGGTCCCTGCCGTCCACTCTGACACCGAGTTTCTTCAGCGCAGAGGACAAATTGTCGAGTGATAATTCTCCTCTCGCTGACCGAGCGGCTTGTACGAGCGCATCCTCGTGCTCCGTTGCTTTCGCGAACAAGGTGAGAGTGTTTGGAATATTCTCCACTACGAGGATAGGACCCCAGCTGACGGGAGCTCTCTGCATAATGATGTGCACCTCAATCGGCCCCCCCGCATCCGTGTTCGCAAGTAACCTTGCGTACAGGGCGCGTCGTCCAATGAACTCGTTAGGGGCTTCCGCCCGGTGTCCTTCCTGCCTGAAACTTTGTGTCTGAAAAGTCCTTTCCATCTTCAATTGCCACAACCGTCCCAAGAAAGCCTCCTTCAGTCCGCGCAGAAAATTAATGTGATTCACTCTCATGTACGCTTGCTGTGCAGTTGGAAGCATAAGGAACCAATTGTACACGACAGAACCTTTTTTCAGGCGAGACCACAACCAAAAGCCCATCGCCTCCGGAATGTAGCCTCCCATCGCGCCCATCTGCAATACCTCCCTGAAATACTCCAACGCGCTGTCGTGGTTCCCGTCCCATTCAGGTAGCTGTTCGGGCTTCAAGTCGGCCTTGATCGTTGCGATCGTTGCGCCATAGGCAGGTTGCGGGCGAACACCTCCTCCATTCCCTCCGTTCGGATCTCCTCCTGGAGGGCCCGGTGGGCCTGGCGGACCTGGAGGGCCTGGAGGGCCTGGAGGGCCTCTGTTTCCTCCGTAACCACCATAGCCTCCGCCCCCGTTTCCTCCTCCACCGCCGCCGCCTCCTCCATTCCCTCCTCCGCCTCCCGAAGGATGCGAGCCTGATGGAGGTAATGGGTTGCGACTGAAGTGCGGAGGAGGATCGCGTCGATCATTTCCTCGACCTGATCCTCCTTCATCGCTTCCACCTGGGTCGCCCGGGGCGCCGGGGGCGGAGGTCAAGGTGGTCGAGCTCGGTTCCAAGCGAAGGCCGTACAGCCCTGGTCCAGATTGCCGCGGAGGACGGTTACTTCCTCCGCCCGACAATGCGTCTTGAAAGATCGACGTGTTCGTCCCAAACGCCGGTCCGCGCAAGTCAAAGATGTCAGCGGGAGTGTTGGGATGACTGGGGACGTCGGGACGGGTGGTGTTCGGCAAAGGTGAGGTGCGTTGGAATTCTGTAAAGAACTCTTCGGATGGTTTAAAGGTGACATTTGCATCCTGGAGAAAACCCCATTGATTCCCAGTCACCGAAGGCGCCATGCTGGCCTCTGGAGCGTCAGCGTACTCCAAGCTCCCTTCCGCCGTGGATCGTCCACCCTTCTCTTGCGCACGAGAGTCCTCGAGCTCTTGAGCTTGCCGAGATAGTTCACTCTCTCTCTCTGCCAAATTTCTTTCCTTTGCTCGTAGTTCCCGCTCCTTCTGATCATATTCCTCCAGAATTCTAGCATCCTGAGGTGCAAACGACACCCGCGGGCGATTTTGTGATTCGATCCGGGTATCGTCTCCTTGAGTCGAACACCTTGTTACATGGGCGTCTTCTGGTCGAGGGGGGGAATTCAAAGGCGATGAGAGGGCTTGCGTCCGGTTCCCAGCAACGTCGTAGTAGACCACGAAAGGTCGGTCTTCAGCCGCGCGATGGGGAAAAGCATCCTTAACCCCTGCTCCTAGACTGACTATTCGGTCCCACCCACCTCCGTGAATGAGAGCACTTCGAGCTTCTGAAGTGAGGGCAGGAGACTGTTGCGGGAAGTCGTGATACATAGTACGAACGCGTTCGTCCGGGGTTCGGAACGCCTTGAGTTCTTCGTGCAATCCTGACGCTGTCGAAGTAGGAGAAGTTGGAGCATTTGCCCCCATTCTGAATTCGTCCGTGTACTTGATGAAGAACGAATGCCCTCTTTCAAGACGTGCTCTTAGAATGTCCCAGGCGGCCTCGAGTTGGAATAGGTCTGATGACCCTCGTAAAAGAGGCAGACAGGAATCCTCAGGGTCTATCACGAAGTGCGAGTTCCTGTTATCCACTAAGTCTGCCGCTCGTTCCAGGAAGGTCTGAAGCTCCCCCACTACTCTCTCCACCCTTGCTAAAAGGGGCGGAGCGAGATGAAACCGGGGAGGAGTGTCTTTTCGAGCTACTCCTCGATCGTATATGTCTTCTCTCGCGAGAGTCGACTTACGAATGAGCAGACCTAGAGCTCCGAAGGTCGATCCAACACTATTCCCTGCGGGAGCTAGATAGTCTCGGTGGAGGCTACCCATTGCCGTTGTCGCGTAATTCGAAGTGTCTCCGACAGGAGGGCTACTATTCTCTTCTCTCGGAAGAGCCTCTTCCTCCACCACCGTTCGGCCTCCTGCTCGTCCAATTGTATCCGTGTCCATCTTTCCCTTCTGTCCAAAATCTTTGGATAAAGGGGAGGTGAGACCTTTCGCGATCTCTCCTTGCACCGAAGTAATGTCCGGTTCCGGAGAGGCGGTCAAACGAGTCGCGTTCCTGTCTAGAACTCGCTGCGTCGGCAAGACGGGTTTCCTTCCTCTCGGCGGCTCAAACTTCTTCCTAAGAAATGCTACTCCTCCCGTAGGCGCGACCCAACGGTGTTCTTTCGGAGTAGAACTTGAAGTAGCGGGTTTAGCCGGTGAAATAGACGGTTTGGCCGGAGAAATGGATCGCGAGCGAGAAAGAGCGATAGGGATTTTAGAAGTAAACGGTTGAGGAGTCAATGGATCGGCAGGAATGAGAATAGACGACGAAGCCGTCGGGTTTGGAAGTTCTCGGGCCAGAGTGTAAGGGAGTTCCCAATGTGTCCACCAATGTAAGACCTGAGGGTCTTTCGCGCGGAACTCTCTTGGTTATCCTCTGGCGCGAGAGGAGAACCGCCGCTGATTAGCGATTCGAGACCCTCTGAGGGTCTTTCTCGTACGTGCGAAAAGCACTACTAGAGTTGCGTCCGAGGCTAACGCCTTCGAAGAGTAGCTAAGATCCTGTTCTTACAACCGGATAGCCGGTAGAAGAACAGGGAAAGCTCAGTCAGCCCAAGCGGATAGCCGCTAGTGCTGAATGAGCTCTGGTAACCTATAGAGTAAGGTTAGTAGAACCTTCGTTCCAACTTACCCGCCGGCGCGTTGTCTACGAGCCGAGTTGGGACTTTTGGAGACGAAGGTTTGAGTTTAAGATGATGATGCCTTTATCACGGCCACGTGTAAAACACGTGACCGTCTGTACAGTAGAAATACAAGACAAGTAAGTAAAGCAATATATATATACACGCGTCGATCGTATGCGTCCGTGGGCCAACCATTCGGCATGGTGACTATCCCAGCGTCCCTACGCTCTCACAGCATCCGGGATTATCTTGACCATGCGGTAGGTGTCTTGGAAATATCTTCCGGCTATCTTTGTTTAATTCGCCTCGCGCTCGTTTCCAGGAACGGTTATCCGACATGGTGATCGAGTACCGTGAGCTCGCAGAAGGCCACCGTATCCCGGTTCCTCGCGTATCTTTCTTGCGGGAAGTTATGCGCGCCGAGTCCGTGTACGGTTTCCAGGGAGATGAAGACATGATCTTGCGCAGCATTCTCAGGGGTAAACTCGCCTCCCTGCATCGATATTCCGACAAGCTTCGGGAGCGCGCGTACAATCAGATTTACTGGTCTGCGGGTAGGGCCAAGTCCGGAATGCGTGATGGCTCGAGAGCTTATTCCCGGAAGTCCTCTGGGTCGGAGGATGGGGAGATGACGGAAGTATAAATAGTGATACCTCCGTCGTTGTATGTTCAGAAATTCATCCGTTCTTCTCCTCATCTCCTGTGGCTCATGTCGTATTATCCCAACAATTCGCCTCGATCAATTTCGCGCCTGGTGGACATCGGTCCTTTGCTTCGCTCTGAGCTCCAGTTTTTCGCGGCGTCGGTTATTGAAATCGACGAATTCCAGGACTCCCAATTCGCACATCTCCGTTATGTGACCGAACATCTTCGTCCGTTCGGGGCAGTTATCGACGCCTGCATTCCTTCCTCGGTTTCTTCGTCTTCCAATATGCCCGCCGGCCGTGTGGCGGAGCTTGCGCCTTTCGTTATGCGTTATATGGAACGCGTGGTGCGTCCTCTTTTTATTTTCCTGAGTGGCCCGGCTAATTCGTCCTTCGAGGCCCTTCTTTATTCCATGGCTCTTAGGTACTCGGAGGATAACCTCACGTCACCATTCCTTGATACCTGAGTGCGCTGGTCCGTTACTCTCGCCAACAAATTCGATATGTTCGTTGGTCGACCCAATTACGGTTTTTCGCCTGAAACCCGCGAAGTCTTCGTTGCGCGGATTGCCCTTGCCGGCGAACTTGCGCATGCCAATCAGGACGCGAATTCGATATTGGACGTCCCTCTCTCCGCGGAATATCTGTCCCTGCCCGTTGTTCCGTCGTGGAACCGTGATAGAATCGAAGAGTTGCTAAAGCGGGAGCAAGCAGATCCGTTTATCGGGGAGGAGTGCTTCCTTCAGGACCAAATCATGGCCAGCCAAGGGTTGGCTCACGCCATCCAAAAAGCTTCTGACTTGGAGACAGAGGGATTTTCCGGACACCCAAGTGGTCGATACCGGGTGTAAGCGTGTCTTCGTATAAAAATTATTTCGGGGAGCCAAATTTTCCTGCTTTCGAGCCGCTATTTCTTGCATAATGGCATAAATCTTGGTGTCTTCATTGTTCGCCTTGTTCGCATATTTCTATATCCTTCGTTTATTGCCGACTTTCTTCCTGGAAATCTTGTTCAGACACGCTTGTCTGCTGATTTCCCCTTGGTGTAATCTTTCTGTCTTCGTCATGTGACCGTTCTGGAGTATACTTCCAGCTTGGAATTTTCGTGCTATATAAGGCGCGTGGGCCCCATGGTTCCTTCATTGGAAATTCGCAACCCTCCACCGCATGATAGGGTATTTCGGTGTTCACCGATCTTCTAAGCGCTTCTCCAGGCGGGAGATAGTAGCTCTGTGGATTAACCGCGCTCGACACCTTGCCCAACAACTTCATTATACGACCACGCTGGCAACCGAGGCCGAAGCGTCTGCGTCTCTGGTTACTGCTATCCGGGAGGGAGTTGCCGTTTTGTTGAGAAACATGGTGCTGCTCGGGAAGACCAGCTTGGATCAGGGGGAAAAGGAGAAGTCGGGGGTAGACGCCAATTTCTACGTGCCTGGGGAAGGAACCGCGTTGTTCGCGATGGCCGAGCGTTTCGTGGACTCGTTTGGATACGCCGGTGATGATTCACCTCTGGAACGTGCCATCTTGTTCGAGAACCTGGTCACTCTCATAACCACCATGGTTCGGTCCCCGGACTATATTTCCAAGAAGGACGACTTTCCCCGGTTCAAGTTGTCGGCGGACGACCGGCACTGGTACGGATTATTCGATTCCACCAAGGCGTATCAAGTGACTCTTCAGCACGCCCGCCACGTCGATTCCCATTGTTTCGGGGACAAACTTGCGCGATATAATCCTGGGCTCTCGGTCGAGGAGCACTACAAGATTCCGACTTCTCCTCCTCCGGACATCCCGACTCGTCCCAACATGCCTGAAACCGATGTTATTGCCGTGGACTCGTCCGTCTTGGCCGTTGGGTTGGAAATAGGGAAGAAAAGGGCAGCCGAAGACGATGGACGCCTAATCGATCTTCGACGGGAGCGTGGTCTCGTCCTCGCCGGAGAATCCGTCCAAGAGGGAGAGGATGCCGTAGCCGATGAGGAGTAATTAGCCCCGCGCAACTTTTGTCCAGGAAGCCGGCTTGGTCACGTGGCCGCGAAATTTCCCAATAAAAGCACGAAGCCGTAGTGGTGCCCTTCTCCAAAATTCCCTTTGTCGATGAAAGTTGCTTGCCGCCCAGTTCCGGTCCCGCATATCTTCTTGCACGGGCCGATCCTGCGTCGTTTGTCCCTCCCTGTTCATGAGCTGGACGCCAACCATTGGGCGCCGGTAGAATCATTTCCGGACTTCTTCCAATATCGTCTTCGTCCCTTGGTGTACTTCCTCCATTCCGCCGTTACACAAGGATTCGAGAAGGAAGTGGCATTGGCCAACTATTCTGCGCCAGAAATATCCGAGATAAGATATTGGTTGACCCGGATTATCCTTCATTGCGTGAGTTTCCCCGTAGTGCACCTTCCCGGAATTTATTTCCAGATTCTGATTCCTTCCTTGGAAATAGTGTTTATTGGATCTAGCCAAGTCCGCCTACATCGTCCAGTATCTGGATGACTGGGCGATACCGTTTCCGGCCGAATTCGATTATCCTGGAGAGAGTGTTGTCATGTTCGAAATCCTTTATAGGATTTGTTATGTCCTTGGCTTCCCAACCTCCCAACACATTGTTGCGCCCTTGGACAAGAAAACCCTTCACTGTGCCATCCTTTCCGCACGTGAATCCCAGGAGCGGGGCAATACGGCCCGCGATTTTTATCCCTTCGACGTTTCCGGCGAGTTGACCGATCACTCGTATTACGACGACGAGTACGGCGTTCCAATCCCGGCCGTTTTATACGGGAACCAGTCTTCCCAAGTTGGAAGCTGTCTGGACGCGTCTATCGGGTGGGAATATATCTGCGGCGAGGAGGAAGGGTCGGGAGAGGAGTCGGGATAGGGGCTTCCGCGTGTTTGTTCGTATTTCTGAAAGGTCCATTTCTTGCGCGTCTTGGTCACATGCGCCAATTTTCTTCAATCTAAACTTCGCATATTTGCATAATTTGCCTTGGGAGTGATCAATTCCGTTTGGCCACCATGAGGGATTTTACTCGTCTCCTCGATGCTTCGTGAACTCCAGTTTCACTTGATTCGTTGGCGCGTCAACTTCCTAAATTTCCTATACTTCGTTCCGTCTACGGGCTTCTTCCCGGAAATTCGTTCCTGTGAGGTCTTCCTATGTGATTCCTGATTCCTGGTTCCTATAGCCGGTCCGTTCTTATTTTTGGCGAACATTTCTTCTGTTTCATAGTTCCTGCCAATTTCGTCCACGATGGTTCGTATCGTACCCGAATTTCCATTCGGGTAGATTTGCCGAATTCGGCCAGATCTACGTTCCCGGATAATGTTTTCGGGGAGATGATCTTCGCTTCCAGATGGCGCGTAGTAGTCACGTGATCCTCCGATCAGATCTCGGACAGGGGCCTTCTTATAGCACCTAGATCAAATAAAACGCGATATTTTCCGCGCTTTTCCTTCCCTTCCCTTGAACGACGCGTCTAAACGCGCCCGCCGCCTCGTGGCATCCGTGGGACCATCCCGAACCTTATTTCGCTGCGCATCAGTCTTCGATCAAAACATACCGATTTAAGGTGCGTCCATTCAATTCGTCCCTGGCCTCATTTCTGACTCCATTCTTCTTTCTTCCCAACCGCCACGTCCTCACTCTGGCTCCCACATTCCTCCTTTCTTGCCTTGTGTACTTCTTGGCTCTGGCCACCTTTGCGCTGGGGCTCTATCTCGGTCGTTTGTTGTATGGCCCCTGGACACGGTAAACCTCTTCGTAGGAGCAGCCGTGAACGTCGTCCGCCTCCTTCGCCTCCCTCCGCTACTCTCAGGAAAAGCGGCCGGTCGAGTAAGATCGTGGTGAATCAAAAGTCTTCGTAAGTCGCCGCCGTGTCCCTCCCTTTCAACGATGTTGACCGATCCTCGTAGTTTAGCAAACAACGCGTCTTCTGTGGAATCTGCCACCGAATCTGGCTCGGATTCACAGGAGTCGACCTCCTCGCAGCCCGCATTCTCCAAGCGCCGCGCAGCCTCCACTTCCTCCGACGATGTACCCCTTTCGCGAGCCGTTCCCGAACGAATGGGCAAGAATCGCGGCCGAGTCGAAGCCGACGACGACGTGGTCATGGAGGAGGAAGACGCCGGCGAGGCCTCTGCCTCTGGGGTTCGCGAGACGCGGAAGGGCGATAAGCGGAAGGGGAAGAAGCCGAAAGCCACTCCGAAAGTGACTGAGCCTCCCGCCAAACCCAAATCTTTGTCGCAGGTTGCCGCCGATCGCTCTGAATCCCCTGTCGCGTCCACCTCCCAGCCCGTTGAGATTCCTCCGGACTATATCAAGACCGACCTCCAATCGTGCGCTGACCACACGGATTTTGAATGGGCCAACATTAAATTCCCAGTTTCTCTTGATGAATCCACCGTCATTCCTCGCTGGGCGTACGTTCGGGAGTACACCATGGAGACCGCCTGCGAGCACATGCGCGTCCTTCGCATGGACGAGCCTGATTTTCTTCGTCGTCCAGGTTGTTCTGATGCCGATTTCGCCCACCAGGGGTTCCTTTTGATGAAGCCGCACCCGTAGGTGTACTATAGAGCCTATTTCCCTGGCTGTAGCCAGAAACATATTTTGCCTATTTGCCTGGCTGTAGCCAGGGCCTGGCTGCGCATATATTTGACCCACCCAGGGCTCAGTGGTGGCCGGCAGCCATCCCGGAGGGCTTTACAGTGCTTTCTCACGTCGGAATAAAATCTCCAGGCCATCACAGAGCATCAAACGATCAACCATATTTCTTTTCGCGATCTCCACATCATCTACATGCACACCGCTACGCAAAAGTCCAAAAAAGGCAATTAAATAAAATACCATGCCGTGTCTCCCTCCACCATTCCACCTAGCCCGAGTCGATGCCCATACCCACCGGGCACGCGCGCTCATCCGCCGCGGCGCGCGCGCGATCGCGCCGTCTGCGTATGCTCCACCCTGCCCACCCCACGCACTACACGTTCTCATCGGCGCTGACTCTATTCCCTGCGCCTTCGTGGTCGGCGTTCCCTGTCGCCGCGGGTACGGTTCCCTCGCCCTCGCTGCGTCCCTGCCCCTCCCCCGAAGCCTCCGCAAAGGCGGCCATGCCCGCCTCGAGCGCCGCGTCATCGCGCACCGCCATTCGCACAGCCGTGGCGGCAGAGGTGTCCCAGCTTGTTTTGAAGCGCCGAGCAATTTCCCGTGCGCCGGCGGCTTGTCGAGCTGCGTATGCTTCCAAACCTCCGCGCAGCTCCGGCGAAACCTCTGTTCGCCCCGATCCCCGCTGCGTCTCCCACCACTGTGCGCGCCACCGGAGGAAGCGAAGCACGCGCTTCATTTCCTCGCGCAAGAGCTCCACCTCCTCTTCCCAGCGCTCTTTGCGCGCTTTGGCCTTCGACCATTCAACACGGACTGCTATATGAAGCCTTTCAGTATGGCCCATCCCGTTAAAAATCAGTCCACTTACAGTCATGTAACTGCACTTCGTCCTCCCCCGGGCCTCCCCCTTCCGTCCAGATCCAAGAAAAGTGTTTTTCCTTCGACGATAGCGCGGGGCCTTTGCGCCGATGTCTCGAAGACCCTATCTCCCTAAGCTTCCTCCGTGCCTTCGCGTCGATTTCTCTCTCCTCGTCGAGCTGTACGTCCGCCGCCTTGAGCTCCCGGAACGACGTGGCGGCCTCTCGCCCCCGCAGCGCTATCAGGGCCAGCCTGCTCCGCCTGTATTTCGCCGCCGCTGCATCCACACGTTCACCGATTCGTCCGATCAACGTGTAGGACCGAGTCGCCGCTCGTTGTCCCGCCACATTGCCGTCCTCGCGGTGGTCCAGGAGATGTCGCTTCGCGTGCAGCCGTGTACGAAGCTGCGCGAGCGCATCGCGGCATTGGCCCTCCCGCAAGAGCGCCTCCTTCTCCGGCAGGCCCTTTCTACACCCTGACTCCCTGTCCCCCGTCCGCAAGCCCGACGGCAAGTAAAGCTTGATGTCTTCGGCTTGCGGCGGTGGTAACTCTGAGTCGCATCTTCCTCCGCCTCCAGCTCTTGCACGGCCTGTGACATGTAGACCTCTTGCAGTTTGCGAAACCGACCGAGTTTCTTGAAGAATGCGCGGCGCATCTCGGTCAGTCGTTGGCTCTGCTCCGCGGCAAGCAGCGTGCGTCCTTTCGCTTCGACTCGAATCCGACGTCTGTGGAATCACCATGTCAGTACGAACGCATTCGGACGGCGCAGGGCAACGCACTGGCTTTCTTCCAACTGCAGCCCGGCCGTTAAAAACGACGTGACGCTGCTGCCGTGCAGCTTGCCACCCCCGGTAGCAGCCTCTTCCGCTTCGTCTTTAGTCAGCGACAGTCGGATCTCAGCCTCGCTTGGGCCCCCTGAGTGGATCATGTTAGCACATTCGCCACAGCTGCGCAAGACGAACGTACCTCCTTTACCGTCCGCCATCTCGTACGGGTTAGGCTTGGACTTGTCCGCCTTCCAAGTGTCTATCTGCTTCTGCCATTTCTTCCGTATCTCCTTTTTGAGCGTCCGGTCGACCTCTGTAAAGGCGGCGACCTGGCGGTCACGCTCATCGATGGCGAGTATCAGTTTCCGGGGTAAGGTAGTCTCTAAGTAACGTCTCAGCATCCTTCCTTGCGCAATACCAATACACAAATCGCTCACCTTGACCGATATTTTTCTCGAAGTTGAGGTGATCAATCTTGTCTTCCATGGCATCGTGCCGCGCGCGCGCGCGCATTTCCTTCGTCGCCCACGCCAGTGGATTCAGATGCGACCAGGTTCTCTCAATACCCTCTCCGTCCGTTCGGCCGACGCCGTCGACGTACGTGAGTGAGTTCTGCACCTGGCAGCTTTTCTCGTGCGCCGCTGCGTGCCAAACGGGCAGCCCGAAGAGCAGCGTGACGGCAGCGAGATTGAGCCGCATATGCTCAGGCATCGCCGCGAGCCGCCCGGGCAGGTTGATCTGCCACTGGCACGCGATGTCGTATGAGATGGCGAGATACAGCGCGGTGATGCCGAGCACCGCGCTCAACAGTATATAATCCATGTTTGAATATCTAGCCCAAATTCAGTTATGCGTCCGCTGCCCGAAAATCAGACGTACCTTTCGCCTTTCTGCAGGTCGCCTATGCCTTGCGGGCGAACCAACTCGTGCCGCGCACATACGACGCCTCCGACACCCGAGCACCTCAAGCCTGTCGTAAGGCGGGTGTCTTTTTGCATCAATGCCGCGAAAGCGATACAGGTGCTGACCTAGAAACCATACCTCGTCAGTTGGTCAAGTCTCGGTACGCAAGGACACTGCTTACATCCTTCTCCGCGACATATCCCTTTAGATGCTCCTTGTACGGTCCCTCCTCCACCAAGTGCCCCCACCCCGAGCCCAAAGGCAGGTCCTCGTGCTCATTCGCGCGTATGCGATTTTTCAGGCGGAAATTGGCGTCCATCGCTAGCAGGAGCATGTATAAGAACCTGTACAATTTGTCAATTAATCACCCATTCACGTCAACAAAGGACTTACTGAAATTCTGGCGATACATTTCGCCACCCCTCGGGCAGGTTCTTCCCATCGTGTGGGCACGTCCAGCACAGAACAGCGCACTCGCCATTCTCCGTTGCCCATACTCCGTCGGGGTCGTGGGCCCGCCCGCCCCGCGCGAAGCAGGCGTTTCAAGAAGGCATATTGGCGGGACATGCGCCCAAATGCCTTGTAGCGATCCTAGAGTCCGCACTCCGTTCAGGTGTTGCCAATATGAGATTCGTACTACTCACCGGTACCGCATTAGTTTGTGCGGCATTCGTCAGCCGCTCCAGGGTCCCGACGAAATCGTGTACGTTGATATTGCCTACGACATTCAACAAACGGAACAACTCCAACGATGCGAACGTCGCGCATGTCGCTGGATCCACCGTGGTGGCCGGATACCACCCGTTGCAGAGGAGTTGCTCGAGGTTTCCCGCGCGGTCCGACTTGTCGCACGCGCAATACCGATATTTGACCGTGTGGATATAGTCGGCGTCCATCACCACCATCGTCCTCGTCGCGGGCGCGGGGTGTGGACACGGATGACCCCCATGCCCGAGTTGGTAGACGAGGTCCAGGCTGTCGAGGGTGGTGGCAACCCAGTAGCTAGTCTTCCACTCCTACGCCATAACGTCAGACGGAATCCTCACAGAAAATGAAAAGAGAAAGTAAAAACCTTCGGCTTGTGCAATGGTGAGAGCGCGTGCCGCGCCAACAGGCACTCTTTGCACTGGAAGAACTCCCCGCAGTCTCTGCAGCGAAAACGACGAGCATTCCTTGCGAACGACGTTTTGCAGCAAGCGCACTGTTGGTGATCGTCCCCCAGGCCTTCGCGCCTCGCCATCTCGTCGAGAAACCGTTGAAGCAGAGGACGCCAGAGGTTGAAAGGGTCATCCTGACAAACTCGTCAGTTGATTGTCAACGAAAAGGGATATGGTAAGGGGTTGTCAGTGTGTATCCCAGCGCTGGTGGGGCGCCGCCTCACGGTCACATTTCCAGGGTCGGACACACTCCCCTGAGACGACTCACGCCCCTTCCTCCCCCGGGACACACACAATGAGCAATAATGATATCACTTACAGAGCTCTCATATCTTTTCCTCTTGTCTCCGCTCGCCGATGGGTCCTCTTGGCCAGTGTTGTCGTCCATGCCAGCGCGCACGTCGTCAGCGTCACCCGGCAAGGGCATCCAATCCCCGTACGTATCCACAAGGTCGGAAGGCGCGACCCTGCGTTTTTTGACGCCCACGTTGATGTCTTTTCGCACAGCACGCCGGCCGTCTGTCGAAACATGGTATCCGATGTCGTGGCTCGTCTCCCCCGGTCGGACTTCGTAGTCTATCGAGGTGTCGTGCATCTGAGAGCGGTTGGGTGCGCGAAACGAGGAGGCATTGAGGGAGGCCATCGATGGAAGTGGGAGAGAGGAAAAAAGCCGAGTAACGGTTGCCACAGGACTCCATGATTGCGGCCATGTGGGGGGAGACGCGAGCGGCCACCCAGTTCAACGGTGGCACGCGAAATCGGACCAGACACGAGAGTTGTTGACGCGAATGAAAACCACACGTGACAGTCTTGCAGCACAACACGAGCAACCGTTACACGGCATCTCTCGGCGCAAACAAATCGAATTTTTTTTTCAAACGCACATACGCAGGCAACTGAACGGCGAAATACGTGGTTCTACTCAGCTACGAGGAGGCTGGTCTTTCCCTTTTTAATGATGAGATCCCCATCGCGGCCGCGGAACGCGAAGGCGTGCTTGTGCTCGTACACTATGTGCTGACCATCCGTGCAGTCGCATTTGACCTCGCGAACACCGTGAACGGAAATGATCTAGCCCCAGTCAAAAATCAGCAAGCGCAAAAGGATAGGCGTCGAACTTACACGCAGAACGTGAATGTTGCCGGTCCCATCCAACGATGTACGGCGAAATCCTTCTCCCATCTGGCGGGTGGAGTCGGAGAGGGGGCTGAGACGTGTTTAGCGTTCGACGTTTAATGCAGGAGATTGAAACGTACTTTCCCTCTGCCCACATACGCTCCACTCCCTCCCCATCAGTCCATCCGGACCCAGACGCGTTGGGGAAGGCCATCCATTCAGGTGTAAGCTCGGGCGCGCGGTCACGCTCCCTCTCGCCGAAAACCGCGTGAAACTGGTTCAGTCTGTCGATCATCGTCAGCTCGAGGTGTCAACTCTCCGATGTGGAACGTACCGGTCCCAGCAGCGGCGCCACGCTTCTTGGCTGCTCCATGGATGCCAAGCGGGAACAGGCGGAAGTGGGGGATCCGGGGTGCCGCTATCAGCGTCGACGACAGCCTCGTTGTCGGCAGCTGTGACGGGCGCACTTGGAGACGAAGTGCGCGACGGTACGGCGGGCTCCAGCGGCGGCATGCTGTCGTCGACGGCAGCTGCGGCGGCTTCCGGTTGGGCCAGAGGCGAGCTTGGAGACGCAGCCACAGGTTCCAGGGGCGGCATCTCCGGGTCGACGGAAAAGATGCTATCGTCGTCGTCGTCCGAGTCTCTGGGGCAGACCAATCAGTGACCATGATCTGCGAGGTGAAAAAAAAACATACGTATGGGTACCACGGACTTCCATAGTGTGCAAGTTTTGAAGATACTGGCAGGTGATGTCGTAGGTGGTATTCATGTCGCCGTACGCAGTCCACGGCGCGTACTGCGCCGAGGGGACAGGGCGCTCGTGCTCGTGCTCCCGTTCGTGGAAGAGCGAGCGGTACTGGCTCAGTATCTGCTGCTCGTGAGCACTGCGAACCGGTTTAGCTCGATTCATGCTTCAATGGAAAGCACTCACCGAGGAAGACCGGTGATGACATGCGTAGTCCTCACATTGTAGGAGAACAGGGTAATGGGGTCTACAGCAGTGAGCGGACATCGAATCGCGTCAGGGAAAGGGGACTTACTTGGCGACTCGTTTTGCTCTGCCGACATCGCTGGACTGAAGTCGGCGTGGAAGAGGAAAGATGCAGCGATGCGTTGGTGGGGCGGTCGGTTTTTATAAGAGTCTCTTGTTTGTGTCGTTGCTTGGTTTCATGGCCTGCGGGGTTAGTTTAGCGAGCTCCCTGGATCTTAGATCACCCACCGAATAAGCGAGTGAAACGCTCTGTAGCCAGAGCCTGGCTACGCTAGAAATCACCAATATACCCGTAACCCATCAATCTTGTCCTTGCCTCCCCTCCCCCCCTCACACGCACTCAAAATCAGAACCCAAAAAAAATAGCCCTTTGCTTCAACGATGGACCCCATCCGTCTCAATCTCGCCGCTTCTCCCCCCCCACGCAACCGCCCTGGGACCGTCGAACAATATGTCTTGCCCGGCTTCGACCATGGTGACGCGGGCTTGGAGCCTCACATCAAATTCAACTTCCAAGCCCGACTCCGCGACGAGCTTGAGCTCAGGTATCCCCAGCAACCGTTCCCCGGAGATCGGCTCGCTGGGGAACCGAAGCGCGCCGACGACGACGGCGGGCAGCCGACAACCCACTCCGCGGCGCGTAAAGTAGCGGTGAGGAGCCTTGCCCAGAAGGAGGTCGATGGTCTGGCGGTGCTCCCGATCGTTGACCAATGCCTCAAAGCACGCAGGGTTGCCAAGTACTCTGCTGAGCGCGAGGAGCGCTTCCGCAAGGCGCGCCGGCAATTCGAAGCCGCGCGCATCATCTACCCAGCGGCTGATCCTCGTCGCGCAGCCATCCGCGTAGCCCGTGGGGGGACGATGGACCCGTCTTTGATCAAAGACAAGGACTATGAGCTGGGCACTGTCGTTGGCCGCGGCTCGCGTTTTCGCTTCAGGCTGATCGCTTGGGGCGGCGGGTAAGTGCGCTGTTAATTTGGAGAAGAAAAAAAGCTCATCGTGATAAAGGTCCACGCGCCCCATCTACGCCGCTGACGGAAGTTTGGTTGCTCTGTTGGGCGGCCGGCCCCGCAACAGGCGCTGGTATCGCGACGTCACTGTACACGCTACCATGGACTGTGAGATCGCTCTCCTCAGCCTGCACCAGTCTGCGGAGGACAAGGAGGCCAATATCCCACCCACTCTGACCGGCGGTGTCGGCAGTACCTTCAACGAGCGAGGGGTAACCCAGAATGATTCCGCGTGTCTGACCATCTTCTAACGCGTCAATTAGATAGACCCGCCGGCGTATGGTTTGGTGTTGCAAGCACTCGTCTTCCACCAATTGTTTTCGACTTTGGCGATGAAGCGTCTCGCGGGTTATGGAAATCGTGAGTGTGGCTCTGCAGCCTTGTGGATACTTGTTGATTGATGACAATTGTCAGGTCTACTCGAGACTTATTGCCCCGTCGCCTTTGACGCGTTGAAGGCTCAGAAGGAGGAATTTCTGAGGCACCGGCCCGACGCCATCTACCCCTCCGACGCCAGTGTTTTCTCTGCGGCTACTTTCGAGTTTGGCGGTCCCCATCAGCAGACTGCCCCTGACGGCGTGCCTAACCGCTACGACGGCGGCTCCTGGGCAGTTCTCACCGCGCTTGGCAAGTACGCTCACAAGTACAGCGGCCATATCATCCTCTGGGACCTTGGTCTCGTCATCACTTTCCCTCCCGGCACCACAATCCTTCTTCCCCCCAGCGTCATTCGGTACTCGTTCGTCAAGGTCCGAGCAGGCGAGCATCGATACGCCCTCTCGCAGTGGGCAGGCGCCGGCATCCAGCGCTGGTTTGACAACGGCTGCAACTCGGATCTGGAGTTCGCTGTCAGAGCTTCCAAGGACCGACACAATGTGCGCGAGGAGCACCGCCGCGCCGCGCACAGTGCTGCGCTCGACTCGTTCCCCGTAGAAGGTGAACTGTCTGAGTGCGGATCCTACGCGTCGTTCATGGGGACCGTGCCCGAGCTCTAGATCAGATCACCTCCTCACCTACGCGCTAAATCATAATTCTACCAGTCGTCGTTTACCTGCTTCTCGTCGTTCGCTTATTTATCTTTTGTCTACCGTCGCGAGTTTTTGTTTCTTGAATCAAATTATGCCATTCTCGCCACACTCCCACAAGAAAAAGACACTGAATAGTTTGGATTTCAAGCAGATAGGTTTTGGTACATAGATTTCAAGCCAGCGTATGGTGTAGTAGACGGAAATCAGACGGAATCAATATCCAAGATATGCGATGTCGCGGTAAAGGTCGGCCAATCGATGAGCGGCAGTAAGTGAGTCCGCGACATGGATTGCTGTCCACTCGTTCCCATGCAGGCGGTGGCGAACTCCGATCTCGAGCCTGTGTAGTTTAAAGGTGAGTTCAAGGCTCGTTTAAGAACAGGGAGCAAAACTCACGCGTCTGTGGAGATTTTCTCGCTGCCTTCAAGAATGTAGTAAATAGTCCCTGTCTGGACCTTCCTGTTGTTGTGGCCGCGCTTGAATTTGGAACGAAGTGTAGGGAGCACAGGGAGATATTTCACGATCATTTCGAAATTCATGGCACTGAACACCGGAGATTGGGACTGGTCTTCATCTTCATCGTCAGTAAGCGTGACCTGGTCGTAGGCCCGATCCCTGCAGTGACTTGTAAGTCGAAAAACCCCGTAAAAACGCGTCGATACCCACGAGTCGCGCACCAGCATTCCGTAGATAGTGAGATACCATGGTCCCCAGTAGGGTCCATTTCGCGAGGAGGCAAGAATTTGAGCAGTCTCAGGAAACGACATGAGTGCGGGAGGCGAGGACTGCGATTTGGCTGCGGTAGACGAGGGCTGCGACAAGGCTGCGGAGAATTACATTCAGGCGTCTTGTTTTGGGAATGTGACATGCGCGTGTGTCACGTCCCTCTTTGAATATTTTGCGTATAAACCTCTTGGACCTCAGTTCAACTCAACCGTTCTCATGTTTGAAGCCAACATCATAATAGTTCAACTGAAGTACATTTTTCTTTTTTTTTTAAAACATTCGGACTCGTTATCCCCATCCCACCCCCCTTCACTGTCTGAATCGGAGTCGGCGGCGTCGATTTCCGCGAGCGATAGCGGTCTGGGTGATTCGGCCGCGCGCAGAGGAGGCTTCCGCGGCGTGGATGAATCAGGGGCGCGAGGGTCAATTAGCGGCAGTGGGCCTCGAGGAGTAAAACTATCATCGTCCGAATCAGCGGGGATTTCCGCGAGCGGCAGCGGTTTGGGTGAGACCGCGCGCAGAGGACGCTTGCGCGACAGCGGCGTAGGCGAATCGGGGGCGCGAGGAGGCGGTAGATGGTCAAGGAGCGGCGGTGGGCTGCGCGGCGCGAATATAAACATCCCTTTGTTGGACCCAGTAATACCGGTGCGGGGCACGGTGAAGTGTTTGCTGACGGTGGGCTGTGCTTCGAGCGGTCTTTTTATCACCGAGGTTTGCATGCGCTGGTGCTGGGAGACCTCGAGCTGGCGTGTCGGCTTTTGGGGTGACAACCCTGGGGGCGGTAGCTTCTTGGGAGGGCGCTTTTGGGGCGTCAGCTTCGGAAGCGGCTTCAGCACGGCTTTCTTGGTGCGCCTGCACAGAAATTCACTAAAAATCTGGGGAGGCGAGGACACATTACTTACTGCAGATAATTTTGCCTGTGCAGGGCTGCTCTCATGGAATGCTCGAGCTGTACTGCACTGGGGGCGCTCTTCAAACGCTCTCGTTTTCTGATGCAGATGTCAGCAGAAACAGTCGCCACACCGAATAGGGCGAGAACTGACTCGCGCATTCGCAGTCTTGCCCTGGCGTTCACAGCTTCACGGTGTCGTTGGCGGTATTTCCATGCTGACTCCGCGGCGGCTTCGGGATCTGCTGTCTTGCGCGGCATGCGCGAACAAGGGGAGCGGGAGAAAGGGAGAGGGTCGTGATGGTGGCAGTGAGCGATGGAGTTCGTCATCCCCAGGGAGTGTCGCGTAGTTTGGACAATTGTACCAGATCGCCATACTTGACGACGCTCACATGTAGAATGTAATATAGACTGTACGAAGGCGTTGTTTTCCGTGTTGAGAGGAAGGGAAATGAAAACACGGTGTCTGGATATGAAGAAGAATAAGTCACCGTACATCTCATGTAGTCTGACAAGATTGCTGCAGAAACATACCGCGAAACCTGGAGTTCGTCATCCTCATGCCATTGGAACGCGTAGAAAAATGCTGCAGACTTACTTTTTTCAAAATCAGGTACATGATAGGTGAAGAAATGCCGCCGCTCGGTCCGCGATTTTTAGAACGCGACTGGCGTTGAGCAGGACGTCGTGGACGTCGGAGGTGACAAGCGTTACATGCGTGACAGGGATGACGAACTCGCTGTTTTGGGCTATCCCTCACGGTCTGAAATCGAAGGCGGACGACAATCATTTATTCCCAACATAAAACGCAAGTAAGGACGGTACATGGCTATCTACGGCGTCTATAGGGGGCGCTGGCGAGAGATCTGCCGGACCAAATTCGCCTTGACCACACCGGCGAAGGCGCTCTCCGCTTCCTCAAATGTCTCAAACGAGCTGAACAGGTTGCCCTTGACGCCGGTTATGTTGAGGCTGCATTCGAGGTGGGACCTGTAGATGCCGGGTTGCACGCCGCGGCACACAACGTACCACAATCCGTCGGCGCCCACATTGAGCGGGTTCTCGATGTACGTGGTCGAGGGCGTGGTGGGAGCAGCAGGGGGCGAGCTATCCCCAGTCCATCCTTTGCTGCGAGCATATGCCAGCGCGGCGTGGGCAGCATCCGTGCTGGGAAAGCCGCAGTGAATTGCGACGCCGTGGCCGGTGATGGCGGGCTGGACCTTGTTCCAGCTGTCGAATACGTCAATGGTGCCGCCATAAAAAACGACGTATGCGCGGGACTTCTTGCGAGAGCGGTGACGACTGCCAATGCCATGCACGGAGGCACCACGAACACCTTGAGTGAGCGCGCCGGCCTCCAGCCAGGAGATGGTGCGACCGACTTTGGAGGGAGAGTCGACGACGTAGCTGCGCCCGGTGTGAGGGGTGGATGGGGCTGATTGCGCGGAGCGCAGGCGAACAGGCGTCTGGGGCGGCTCCGGCGAAGACGGCGGCGGCGTCGATGGCTCGGGATCGATACCAAGAGCTGCGGGGGAATAAATCAATGACAATCGTAAGGGTTATGTGTCTTGAGAAGACGTACCTGCACCAAACCCGACGAGATCAAAATTGCGGGTGATGGCGTCCACCTCGTCGTCGTACTCGGGTGGGCGCGCGCTCGCAATGTGTTTGGCAACGCGCATGAGCTTGAGGAGGGCCGGGGGAAACTGACGGGCGAGTGAACCAAGCCCGAGGAGATTCAGAACCTCCTCGAGCTGCTCGTCGCTGAGGGGGGCCGTCAAGCTTTCGAGCTCGGCCGCCGAGAGGGGAGCGGGGTGGTTATCGGGGTCCATGAGAGCGGCGATCTCAGCGGGGGTGAGATCATGAGCGGGGGCGGGAGGAGACATCTTGGCGGGGCAGGGAATCATGTTGAGTTTGACCGCTGGACGATGGGGGAGGGAAGTCAAGACTTGTGCAACGGGATGTTGTGCGCATCCGCACGCCTCACGGTCCGGCCCACGGGTCCCTGAATCTAGAGAATCAAAATTAGAATCAGAAGTAGAATCAGAAGTACGACAGAATTAGTGTCAGGCGCTCACATGAGAGTTTCAAAGTTGAAGCGACAGAAGAGAATCACAAAGCGTTGCTTTGGCGCCAAGATAGATCTGCGATAGCTGATTTAGTGCGATGAATGGAAGGAATCAAGTGGAAAACAGACGACTTCGGTCCGAGAGAATTGCTTCGGCGGATAGCTGTCCACGGGCGGATAGGAAAAAGATTACGGGTAGGCTAATGCACAGAGGCAAGAGAGGGACGTGGAGGGGGGAGATTGATTGGGGGGCCGGAGATTGCGACAGTCGGGGTAATTCAGGACCCGCCCGCAGCCACGCCATGGCTACAGAATCAGGGTCCGCTTGCACGGGTTAAGCGGCGGCTGAGAATTCGCTGAAGCACGGTTCGCGCGGCATGGTGGAGTGCTCGTGTGAGCGAATGAAACCCGAATAGCGGAGAGCCAAGGGATCTTCGGGCGTGACCATTTATTTTGCCGTAGTTCCACCTGCAGCAAGGGTCCTGGCTACAGGTCGTTCTTGCAGAACGTTGATGGCAACAATCGCATGTTTCTTGGCGCGTTTCTGGATTTTTTCTTTGGGTGGATTTTTTCTTTGGGGCAGTGGGGGCGGAACTTCAGGAGCGTGGATCACACAAGTCATGGAGCGGATATCATAATCAATTCAGGCAAAACAAAAACAATATGAACGACGGAGCTACGAGTGGCTATCAGAATCGGTCAGCTGAATGCAAGAGGGGGGGAAATTGAATGTAGACCCACACTTTTTGGACAGCAGCGCGGTGGGTCGGGCGCCGGGAGCTGTTCAAATCAATTTAGCCGAGGGGAATTAACGAGAAGGGGAAATGACACTACCTTAGGCGACTTGGACGCCGCCCCACTCCAGGGCGCGATTGAAAGCGTCGAGAGCAAGGCCTTGGGTGGTGTACGACTTGCGCGCCCCGTGAGCGACGCCGCTGATGGCAACGGCCGAGAGCGCGCTGTGAAAAAAAATGAGTAATAGAGAAAGTGGAAGATGGCGAAACCTTACAACTGGTCGACGACGCCAACGAAGCGGCCGCGAGTGATGGCGTACCACTCGGGGGCGGCGACTTCTTCCTCGATGGCCGTCAGAGGCTCGGGCGGAGTGACGGAGAAGACCTCGTTGGCAAGGAACGGGCCCGCCTCGTCACGCAGGAGAGCGACGAGAGGCGCAGGCAGCCCGGCACCAGGATTGCGAGGAGCGGGAGCCGCGGGAGCGGTGGGCGCAGCAGCCGGCGGCGCCGCAGGAGCAGACTTGGGGGGGGGCGACTCGGGCACCAGCGCGACAGAAGGAGCAGACGACGGAGCGGCGGGCACGGGGAACGTCGCGGAGGGGAGGGTGAAGGCACCTCCCATGCCCATGAACGGGAAGGGAACGAGGACGACAGCCATCACTGCGAAGAAAGACGGTCAGCGGGGAGGGGAGATAGTAGAGGTACCCTCACTGAAAGGCGCCGGGTATGCCGCCATAGGGGTGGCGAGAGGAAGGGCGGGGGAAGCAGCAGCGCGCGAGTGGTTAGTCATTGGGAGGAATGGGGAAGCAACAAAATCTGGGATCGTCAGCGGGCTTTATAGGAATTTCACGAAGGGTCTAGACAAACATACCAATCGGGCCCTGACCCTTCTGACGCATCCGTACGAGGAGGACAGGCGTGACTGTGTTTGTTTGGTGATCCCGACCAGTCTCTTCACTCTTCCCTGCCGTGCGCTAGAAAAGTTCTCTGGTGAGCCACTTCGGCGTGGGGACTCCGTCAGCATACTCACTGTAGACGTCGAGCCAGTGTTTAAATCCTCATCCTTCAGCGAATCCTTCACCACCATGCCCCGGAGAGACGGAAAAAGGAAACGGGTCTCGAAACGTATGGCCAAGAAGGACCGGCGCAATCTGAGACTCTGGGCCGAAGGCGCGCGCGAGTCAATCCTCAAGCCACACATCGCGGCGTACACTGACGCGTTGGAGCGCGGTTGGCGGGCAGAGCGCGACTACGTCCAGGATGTGTGCAACGAATTCCACGCGCGCGTCTCTTGGCGACTAGCTGACGAGGAGGAGCCGGATGTCCCGCTGCCCGACTACGATAAGTTCGCGGTGCCCGTGGTTGAAGAGTTGGACGAAGAAGAAACGACGAAGAAGAGGTTGCGTATTGAGCAGATGAATACGGTAAGTCGGGTTGATGAGTGTGGGCGCGCACCCCGTGACTCACTTCTCCTTTCCTGACAGCGTATAGGTCGGTGGCTCAAATATCGCGCTCGTCGACTTCAACAACCTACCCGGATGGATCGCACGCGGGACCCTTGGGCCATTTTGCTGTCAAAGCTGGCCGGAATCAACTCCCCACCGAAAGCTCGGCAGGCTTTCCAGCAGTATATGCATGAATCTTACGACGAGGAAATTGGTCCAGCTGTGCAAGCACGCTGGAGAGCATCTTGTGTGGACGACGACGGGGTGACACTACGCAAGAAGGGCCCCGATGCTCCTTTCCGGGCGAAGGTGGCCCGTGAGTTGTACAGCGAATTGTCGGCGGAGGACCAGGCTGGCTTGCGTCGACGCGCACAAGAGGACGCCAAGGAAGCGCGGGATGCGTACTTTGCTGCCATGAAAGGTCCTCCGTCTCGAGCACCGGTGGATCGCCAGAGGTAAGTTTTTCAATGTGCTTGCGGAGCATACAATCAATAAACTAACGCTGCATTAACAGGTGTATCGATAACTTGGGCGGGTTTATGTCTTCGATCCTGAGAGGGGTCGCAGAATACACAGGGCTCCACGGGGTGGTAATTTTCGGAGGTCCAATCCCTCAGTTCAACGGCGAAATACGGACGGTGACGTATGCTACCCTGCTCGGCTTTTTTTTTAAAAAATATCGTTTAACTTGGTATATCGTATCCAGGGTATCGCATGGGCGCAACCTTGGGCCGAACCCATGCCACTTTGCCCACTGGGCAAAGGCACGATTCAATCGCGACGTACTGGACTTCATGAAAGAGTATCTGCGTACGGCCTTCAGTACGTGAAATATATTATATCTTTTCTTTGTTTGTTTTACTTAGGATGCGTTGCTTTACAGCGCCTGCTATGTGTGCAGAAGCGGCTCTGCCCGACGAAGACCCCTTGGCGAAGGCGAGATACACCATGCCAAACGATGCGGTACACAACACGGCGGATGCGGTCGATATGGATGGCTTCGACGACTCAGATGACTCCGACTCCGACTCGTCGGAGTCGGACAGCGACATAGACACCGACCTCGAGCAGGATGTGCGCAAGCTCAAGGGGAAGTTTGCTGCCAAAAAGAATGCGAAGCAGGCAGCGGAGAAGGAAAACAAGGGGAAGGAGAAGGAGGTGACGGCGTCAAGCCAGGGGGGTAAGAAGAGGAAGCGCGTCCAGGAGAACGGAACGGATGGGGGGCAGACGAAGAAACGCGCCGTTGCGAGCGGTTCGAAGACGGGGGGCAGGGAGGGGGAGGGGGACGGGGAGGAAGACGAGGATTCCGACTCCCAAGCGGCCACCCTCGCGCCACACAAGCCAACGATGCAAGAAGAGCGCGCGGTTAACATGGCGCGGAACAAGGCGGCGCTCGAGGAAATCAATCGCCAGTACATGCTCGCGCATCCGGAGTATGCGAAGGAGGTCGAGGAGGCGCGCCTGCGGCGTGAAGGTGCGGCGAAGACAAGGACAAGGACGAAGGCGAAGCCCAAGGTGGCGGCTGCGCCTCGTCGCTCGGGGCGTTTGACCGGAAGTTCGACGGAGACCGAGACGGGAACGGGTAGGTCTTGATTTCATTGCGAAACAGAAAATCATGAACTAAGCATATTACCCAGAAGACGTGAATATGCCGGATGCGCCCGCGCTGGCTTCGCAGGAGCAGCCGACGCCGCCCTTGCGCCCAAGGCCGCGCGCAAAGCCGCGGCAAGCCGCGCCCCCCCCGCCGCTACCCTCGCAGCAGCCTCCGCCTCCCCCTTCGCAACAGCAGCACCAACAGCAGCAGCAGGGGACGCAGGACACACCTCCCTCGCCGCCTTCCTTCTCGCAGCCGCCGCCCCCGCCCCCTTCGCAGCTGCAGCAGCAGGGGA
Source organism: Mycena polygramma (assembly GCA_029449255.1). Classification (NCBI taxonomy): domain Eukaryota; kingdom Fungi; phylum Basidiomycota; class Agaricomycetes; order Agaricales; family Mycenaceae; genus Mycena; species Mycena polygramma. The sequence continues at coordinate 38,533 of JARKID010000315.1, forward strand.
CGCAGCAGACACAGCAGCCGCCGCCTTCCTTCTCGCAGCCGCCGCCCCCGCCCCCTTCGCAGCCGCAGCAGCAGCAGGGGACGCAGGGGACGCCGCAGACGCCGCCTTCCTTCTCGCAGCCGCCGCCCCCGCCCCCTTCGCAGCTGCAGCAGCAGCAGGGGACGCAGGGGATGCAGGAGACGCCTCCCCCGCCCGCCTCGCAGCCGCCTCTTCTACCACCTTTCTTCTCGCAGCCACCTCCTCCACCGCCTTTCTTCTTGCCGCCGCCGTCTCCCCCCCCTTTCTTCTCGCAGCCGCCGCCTCCACCTCCTTTGCAGCAGCAGCAGCAGGAGACGCCGCCCCCACCGCCGGTCGCGCGCTCGTTACCACCTGCACCCGCACCGTCATCTGCGGCAGCAACACTGCTGGGGTTGGGCAGTGAGGGAGCATTGCCTGCGAACCAGTTTCCGCCGCACTCCGCTGCGCCATCTCGGTACGGTAGCATAGGCGACGAGGGGGTGCCTGCGTTATTCCCTGGAGACCACGAGACATGGCTGGGGGAGGTGTACGGCGAGGTCTCGACGAAGGATCTTGGTGCGCGGTACAATTCGTTGCTCGCGGTGTGGACTTCTTTGGAGCGGGCGTACGGGTACGAGAAGAAGACGGGGAAGGTTGCCTGGAACACGAAAACCGCAGGCCGTCCGCCAGCGGTGGACAAGTGGGTGGGTGTGGGGCGCGGACGTGGAGGAAAGGGTACACTGGGAAATGGGGTTGGGCCGCCTATCGACGACGTGGACGCGTTCGATGCGGGATGGTGGCGTTGGTGGTCGGGCTTCCAGCCCAGTTGGCGCGTGAAAGATCCAGCGCGGGCGGATAGGTTCCTTCGCGAGAACTACCCAGCGGCGACCGCGGCGAATTGGGGTTCAATGCGCTACCCTGGGCCCAACGGCGCGTTGAATTTCGTGGCAACGGTCTACTGGTGGGGGATGGCTGTGGCGGCGAAGGGAACATCTGCCGAGTCGTGGGCGGAGGCGGTCGAGGAAGTGAGATGGATGCTGACTGGTGTCCTCGCCGCGGAGCGCGCCGCGCAGAAGGGTGGGGAATAGGGTGGATATGTTGCTTCATCACTACCGGTTGCTTTGCTATGCGCGTTCTATAGACTTCTGCTCTCTCTCTGTGTCGGACTTCTACTCTTACAACCGCGATTCCGATGTATTATCTATCTGTATGTACCGTACATATGAGAATGGTGATTGTTTTGCCTTGGAAATAATAGTGGTACAAAATCAAGTAGGAGGAATGTTTAGTTGGGAAAATGGGAGAGAAATTTGGACTTGGGATAGATAACACGGACTTGGAGGAATTGGTGGAGGGGTTACGTCACTTTCTGATCTTATCGAAAATAAGGTACTGAACTTTGAAAGCGTTTCGAGAGAACGGCGGTTACAAGACGAGGACGTGGTGGAAAGGTGAGAGAAGAAAGTTAGAGATAGAGCTAAGGCGAGGGTGAAAAAATGAGCAGGAGGGGAAAGAATGGCTCGGAGTGGCCCAAAAAAAAAAGGGAAGGACGGGGCTGGAGAGTAGAGGAGACAAATTTGAGGGTAGAAAAAAAAAATGGAAGGAGGGGCGGAGGAGGAGGAGTGCCGAGCGGGATATACGGAAGGAGGAGGCGAAGGCAAACAATGCCAAGCGGGAGCGGCATATCCCGAAGCAGGAGAATAGGGGCAACTTTCGAATAGGGCAGAGGGCAAACAGGTCCAACCGGGAGGCAGGCAAATAGAGGCAAAGGAGGTGCGGCGAGCACCGGCAAACGGTAGGATTGATGGGAACGGGGCCCACGCGATATTTGATCTGGTTGAAGGAATATTGATCGCACCAACATCCAAATAGAATGCAAATAGCCGCCGGAGGGCCCCAAAATGGCAAGAAAAGGGCCGGGAGAACCGGCCCAAACGGCCCCACAAGCAGGCCAAAAGGCGTGGTTTGAGGCCTAGACAGGCTGTGGCTACAGCCAGGTATATAGGCATTTTGGCCCCCTGGCTACAGCCAGGGCATTTAGTCTATATATTACTGCTACGGCTCACCACAAGAGGCCACTGGTTGGAGCTTAATTTCCACCGTGTGTCGGACAGGAAAGACAGCAGCTCCTCCGCTGTCTCCCGGGGAACCAGGAGATTGAGATCGCTGCTGGGCATCCACTTCGGAAACGGTGACATTATCCACCTTGCGGCGGAGCTTGTAATGCAACCGCCGCTGCGCAGAAGGATTGCATCGAAGCGCTCCAGCGCGGATCCGAAGTAGTGCCTGAGAAGGCTCGCGTATCGGGAGCGTATCGCAGTGCTGACTGACGCTCGTGTGGACCGGCTGGTGTTGGCCAACGCTACGAGTTGGCTTATCTCGCAGAACGAGGCGATGGCTGTTTCCACATCGGAGATGGTGCGCCTGCCTGACGCTGCCATACTGGGGACTGTGAATTGAAACCGCCAGTCCGCCGTTATAAAGACGGTTTCCACAAAAATAAACCGAGCAACCCGTTGGAGCAACATTGACCTGGACCTTACCAACGGAAGGTGAAAGACTGGTATCACTAAGCGTTGAAATCAGCATCGATAACGGGTGCACACTCACTAAGAAGCAGAGGCTGAATGATTATTGATTTATTGGTAATCCATTGCCCCTTTTGGCTGCCTGCATCGAGCGTCCACAAGGCGTTACCGAAGCGCCACCTGTTTCTTGAAATGTCGGCGCGCGGTGTAGTCAAGCCGGGTATAACTGCTCTCAAGTAAGGAGCTCTTTCGAAGGACGTTTATGGTACATTGATGATTGAGGAGCCCAGTGTAAATCACAGATTTGTCCCCCGAGGTGGGCAGGAGGGGAGCGGAGATGATCCGCCAAAGGTTTCAACAGGTGGAAGAGCGCGACGAAGTCGGGGATAGCAGCGTATATTGCTGTGATGCAGCCTCGAATTGGGGTTTGCCAATTACAAGGAACCCGAGTACCACCTCGATAAACGCCGCCCCAGGCAGGGCATGGCCCTTTGAATGGGTAGCACTTCAACGCGCCGGCAGCTGGGGACCGGTGCCATGACCTTACACCCCCAAGCGTGAATCATAACGACAAGTAAAAGCCAGGAAATCGCAAACCGGACTGTAACCCAGGCGAGCCAGACAATGCGTTGCTTTTGAACTGAGAGAGGGACACGCACTTAGTACACCGAGGGCAAAACTGAACAAAAGTTTACCGCCGAGGTCGACCGTGACTAGCTCTAACCGAAACTGAATGGACGCAGTTACGGACGCGGTGCGCGACCGCAGGGCGGCCGCGAAGTCAGATCCCGATTCCCGAGGTCATTTCACACGCCTTCACGTTCGCCTTAGTCTCTTATAAACAGACGCTACAACATTCGAAACTCGTACCTCGTTTGTTGTACGTTCGCCTCTTCTCGGATCACATCGGGCGGCAGAAGTACGGGGCGAACATTTCATTTTTTTTTTTGCAGAGCGACGAGACGATAGAGAATCCAGCATGACATGCCGCAGCAAGGTTTGATTCTCTCCCCCCCGGATCTGGACACTATTTGGCTGCGCTGAATCTTAGTGCTGGCCATAATATGATATAAAATCTTCCCCAACAGATCCTTCAGACCCGAACATCTACGGAGAGTGTCTTCCGAGCTCAGAAAGAAGTGGTCTAGACGCTGACGGAGGCAAAGACACTTTGCGCCGAGATGCCGGGACCGGGACTCTCCGTGATTGTCAGTGGTTAGGCAGACGGCACGTTCGGGTAGGCCGCGGAGCATCGTTGCCGATGATGTTCTTGAGAGCCGTTCGGTGATAAGTGACGGCTGAGCCTTGATAACCGTATCCAAATATATTTGAATACGCTGAGGCCGTATCATATCATATTCATATCGTACTCATATCCATATTCACCCGTATTCATATTCAGCGGAAGGCTCTGAGGCCGTATCGTATTCAGTCGTATTTGAATATATTCAAAATTAAATTTGGCGTATCATATTTTTGGCCAGGCAATACGCGAGTTCGCTGTCCGGCGCTACAGGTCTAATAAGGATAATTCCACCAGCGACGTCTGAAGTTGCATCGCGACCGGAAGATTTCGAAGAGACTCCAGTTGAATCTGAACTACGTGTGTAGCCCCCCAAGACTTGGTCAGGATGCTGCCACGCGAATTATGCAATCTCCACGTTCATGCCGTTGACAACCTGCTCCAACAAAGACTTCCATTTGTGTACTGGAGTACGTGTTAGACCGCCGGAAGTCCAAAGTATACACACGCACAACTCGTTGCAGCGAAATATACGGCGCTAGT
>JARKID010000316.1:0-41361 GCA_029449255.1 Mycena polygramma
AACGTTGGAAAGTCGCGACACGATGCGCGGCAATGCAAACACGTCCTCCGCTCGAATATGAATATGCTGACAACGCCAAGCCATGTCGGTAGCCTCTGCTATAGTATCGTGCGCACCAATGCGGGGACCGCCGTACGAGGAAGTTGGGGCGGGCGCGTAGAGTGTCAAAGAGTCGAACACGATATGAAGCGCCAAGTCCGCAGCCTTGATGTTATAGCGCCATTGTTGTAGAAATAAGCTGGGACGGAATGGAACAAAGTCATGGGTGGTCCAGAAGGAAGGGGTCACAAGGACGAGGTGATACCACGCGCGACAGACCAATCGCAGGCGGCCTCTGATTTTGACGGACTCGCGAAAGGCGAAAAAGAAACGACCGAAATTCTCCAGCAGTATACGGGTAAGAATTTCGAGGGGAAGGTTGCGGATTGTACTGTGCGATAGAACGAATACGAGGCATGAGCAGGTTGGTAATACGAAGAGCGGTGACAAAGCGTACCGAACGGATGCAGATCTAACGGATACGTCGCCATGAAAGCGCCCTCCAACGGCTGGCGTTATAGCGCGATCGCTGGACAACAATGGATAGAACAGTCAAAGGACGATCGGCTCTAACACAATACCGCACGTACGAGAGAGAGGAGTGTATGAAAAGCATGTGTAACACAGGAAAAGCAGGTGAGAAGAAGGGCGCCGTCCCCCGGGCTTTTAACCGAACGGAGAACCGAAAATCTCCAGGAAGAGAACGGTCCGACACACAGGATCAGTCTGATGTTCTAAAGCTCCTAATTGGATCCGACGCGGCAATGGCGAGGCGTCGAGGGCCGATAATTTACAGCGATCAATCAGAAATATTAGTGGAGGTCACAATTCACACAACACATTTGAGTCGCTCATCATTGGTCAACTCTATCCGTATATAGTTAGGGCCAACACGATCGACGCAGACAATAGTTTAGCACAGCGTCACACTGATCCCACGACTGTGAAACCAATCCAGAACACCCCGTTCTTCCGGGGCAATCACAACCTCCACCTCCACGCAACTAACGGACTTGTACCCCATATTGGCCCGATCCTCCAGCACGCTGATAACCGTATCGATTGGGACTGCTCCCAGGGCTAGGCGTTCGAGGGACGGACACGCGCTCCAATTTGACTAGGGTTAAGAGAGGGTTGTAGACTGCCGGAATGAAAAGCCTGGATGAACAACGACAACGCCTTCCGCAAATCCAAGCTGGCCACGCAATGCATTAGCCGGAACAAATCACGAACGTTACGGCCGTTGTCGCAGGTTCCTGCAATAATTACCTCCTGGACATTCATCAGCAATCCAACACAATGCGACCAACACAGGATGTCCGTGTCTGTGCGCACAACCATCTTGAGGACGAGAAGGCTGGGAATATTGAGGCGAGACACCATGACTGCCATGGCCCTGTTGCCCCTAAAGTCGACCTCCAGCGAGTGGAGGACGTTTAAAGGGAGAGGAATCATGATGGAATTTGGTATGCCGGAGAAATGGATGTTGTCCAGCGCCATGGAGTAGAGAGTGGGTGTGGCCTCGCAGAACCGAACTAGATCCAGCCAAGTCATCGGACGATTGCTAGGCTGCTGGACACGGAGGGACGGATGGTCAGACGCAACGTGGGTGATTAGGATGGTGGGTACGTCGTCTGAAAGGATAGACAACCCAGTAAACGGAGCGTGCGGATCGAACTTCGGCTTGAGTAGGAAACGACGCTCTATTTCAAAAGAGGCATAGGATGCTGTTCCGAAAGTGATGGTAAGGTCCTCCAGGTTCCTTGTGCACTCGAATTCGAGATGAAGGAGAACGAGCGAGACGTGCCGAGCAGTCACGCCCAGAACGTTCATTGAATAACACTTCCTCATGCTAAAGTCTCCGATGATGTGCATGAGGCGGTGAACATCGGCTGCCATATCTTCGTCGCGCTCCCACACACTGGCGCAACAAGCAGCATCGTCCAAGCGAATAGTCACACAGAATTCAGCGCCCCTAGTACGCTTCAACGCCCGGCCAAGAGCAACTGGGCGAGTGAGCGGCGTGACCAACACGTGGGACCAGAACTCGGGCCGACGATCTGCGTAATCCTTGAAAACGCTATGCGCAAGACGAATAGCGTTCCGGGTCCGAATGATAACATCCGGCTCGTACAAATCGTCGTTGTCCATCGCGGCGGACAGTATTCGAGTGAGGAGCTCGACAGGAAGGAGCGGCAACACATCAGCCTTGAGAATCATCAGCGGAGGAAGGAGAAAACGGACCGACACGCACCGTCGGTATGGATGGTGTCGCGGATCCAGGAACCACAAAAGAAGCCATGAAATCTGATTGATGTCTAAACAACACACAGAGGAGGTAGGATTTTGCGGACTCACCGAAAGTAAATGAATAGAACGTTCAACGAACGGCCAGAATATTCTACAGCTGAGAGCCTACCTGCCCCAATACTTATAACGAAGATGCGCATCAGATCAAAGCGCTGGAACCCCATCAATGCATCAAGAAGACGTAGCTTACGTATACAATCTTAGTGTCCAAGCGTGGTCCAAGCGTGATGGAATGATTGGCCCGATACGTTTACTCCGGTTCAGCGAAGGAGAAATTCAAGCCTTTTACTGACAATGCAGGAGGGTGGGCGTGCATGGATAATAGTGGTATATCATCGGTGGTAACTCCACTACGGCCTGATCTTTTTTGTCACACTACAATAAACAATAAACGAATATGGCAAACGTTAAACGAATATGATATAATTGGAAGATGGATAACGGGAAACAATAAATACGACAGGGAGGAAGGGGCGAAGGTATACGATACTGATAAAAGGGACAAAGGGAATGTCAACGATAGGTAACACTACTTATACAATTAACCTAAGTGTAATCGTGCACCCAAGATGCAGCCCATTCAAAATGAGGATTGACCTCAAAGGTAGGAATATGGTCGTCCAGCCACTCGTAATAGAAGCCACAATCAGGGATAGGATCGATAAAGTGAACCTGCAAGGTTTTAAGAGGACGTGAATAAGCCCGTCTGGCTACGACGAACTCATACAGCGCTCGCAAGGGTATCTCTGTCACTGATATATGTTCCAGCAAGGGACACAGAACAGTAGACGCAGAGTTGTAAGACATATTGATTGCATCAAACAAGTCCCTACCCCCGTCGAAAATGTCCAAGAGGACAAGGGAAGGCATAGCCTCAAATATTTCGGCGAGGTCTTGAGAAAAATACACCAATCCAGAGGCGTGAAAACGAAGGACGCCGCTGAGCGATTTGTGGCTCTGCAGGAGAAAGTATACGTCCGCCAGACTCTCGAAAGTGATGCTGACCGTGGAGAGTGCAGGTAACCGACATGCAAACACGATGGCAGATAACCCTCTGTCACCGCAAAAACACAGGTCTAAGTCCGTTACAGAGGCCAAGACGAAGGATTCGACAGGCCCGGAAAACTCGAGACACGCGATGTGCCGTAAAGAGAGCCTGACAAGGGCTGGTGTGGCGACAAGGACGGCCCGAAGTTGGGCTACCGTTGGAGCGATATCGCCGTACAATTTGGTCAAGACCAACATTGTGAGATGGAGGTAGAGGTCGGTATGCGACCAGGATATTGCGAAATCTGTCACGCGAAGAATGCGCAAAGAAGGTATGCCGGTAGCGGAGTAGAAGATGGGGGGGAAAGGGCGCCGAGGGCGAGTCGAGATCACTCTCGACGAATGGCGAAACGTTAGAGAGTGAAGATGCGGTGCCCTTGCGAGGGGTATGCCATAGTCGTCGTCACTTTCGATAGAAAGCGTCTGGACACGGTGGATATGGTGCACAATAAAAGAGACGCAATCTTCGATGCTAGTCCTTCCACGTCGAACGACGCCGACCGAAGTAAGATGGGCCCGAAATCGAGTCAACCAGTCTCCAAAACGGCCCGACCAACGATCAACGTCGCCCTGCGGCTTATGTGCCTTGATGATATAGTCGGACCAGAAGTTCGGAGAGTTCGCAATGAACCCGTACCATCCGCGACACACTGCCATTGCAATGGATCGAGCGGTGACAAAGGACCGACGAGCTTTGAAATAGTCGCCGAACCAATCAGCTAGAATATAGCCAAACAACTCGACGGGCAGTCCCAGCATCCAACTATACAGATGTCAGAACGCAAAGAGTGAAACGCTGTGGAAGCTAACGATATCGTGGACGGCGACTGAATTTCACAGTTAGACAATGCATGGGAAGTCAGAGTCGAAGCCGACATCTTGCACTAGATACGAGATAGGGTGAGCGTCCAACACAGAAGAGCTGAATATCGACAAACCTGGAGAACAGACTGATAGAGTAAAAGACAAGAGGCGATGATCCCTCCTGACTCCCAGAGCTGCTTTTATAGGGCGGGTCGGACCAGCACGGGCCGAGTAATCGATCGTCACACACGAAACATGTAGAAAGCTGATGACGAGGTTGTCGAACAACAAGAATAGGCTAGCAGCTAAGTACCTGTCTGCGAGGAACAACAAACACAAATTCGGGTCACAAAGAAAACGGAACATATATATGTGAACAGATGGACAAGCAAAACACACCCTGTGCGATCACCAGTCTGGTGGACTTAAACAGAGCAGAGCAATTTATAGAGGATATAACAAGGCGTCAGTTCAACCCAGAACATCGGAACAAAATCGGATGATCCGACTAATATTGCCGAACGACCGTAAGAGGGAACGGCATCACCTAAGATCGACGTTATTGATCGGCATTGTGTCGCCAATAAAACGGCACAACGGCTCAAGCAACGCCTACTTGACGCCGCTTACAAGTTAAGGCTTCACCGGTAACAAATATAGTCAATAAAACGCCCAGTCGACGGGATATCTAAAGATAGGATCTATTCTAAATGAGTCGATTTGGGACACGAGATAATCGATGTCAGCCGCGGGATGAACGCGGTCGTATGCATCATGCGCATGCAATGAGTGTATACGGGTAACACCCTTCAAACGTCTGTGAACAAGACTACAGCAAGTGTCAGACAAGACAGAAAGGATGAGCAAGAGGATCACCTCTTGAGATCCCTGACGCCGACTTCGTTCACGCACAAATCGACGAGGAGAGGGCACAACCTGCTGTTTGGGCGATCCGACAAGAACGGCAAGAACATGCATCTTCCGCCTCCCGATATATCCACAGACTCCACGCGGGGCATAGAGTCATAAATCGTGTATAATCCGACCGAACCGCTGGTGGAACCAGAAGCCACAAAGGTGGATATAGGCGCCAGGATTGAACGACACGCGTATAACAGGTCGGTATCCAATGCGGTGGCGAACACAATGGAGAAGGTGGCAAGGGACGGAAATCGACAACGAGCGAGCATAACAGACATCCCGGTTTGGCCATCGAAACAAACATCCAGAACAGAAAGAGTGGGGTGCTCGACGGATATGGCATGTGCGGCGGTCCCTGTGCAACCGACCGACCGGAGGGAAAGCCGAGCCAAGGACGGCAGATGTTCGATCAGCGCAGCAAACTGTAAAGCAGCGGGCGCCAGCTCATCCAACAGTTTGTGTAAGACCAAGTCGGTCAGACCAACGAATCGACACAAGTCAGACCAAGAGAAAACGAAATCGGACAGGCGGAGGCGTCGGAGGGGGGGGTGAGACCCTGGGAAATATGTGCAGGACTGGTCGCGTAGATTCGGGCGAGCAATCCGAGCTGACTCGGAACCGGTTGATGGAAAGTGATCGAGTGCGAAGGAGATTGGAGCTGGCCATCACGCCGAGGACGGAAGGAAGGGATATGATATCCTCAGCGTGAAGCTGCAAATCCACACAATGCGAAATATGGGGTAGCAGATAACCGGTTATATCCTCCATTGACACCACGTCGGGGGAGGGGGGGTGAAGGTGAAAGATGTCCAGATAAAGCCTAAGATCTGTGCTGGAGTGACCAACCCGTTCGGCCCACAAATCGAAGTCGCATGCAGGCATACGCGCAACGATGGAGAACGATGACCAAAATCGCCCACATCCACAGATGATGTGATACCAGCCCCTACAGACGAGCATGAAAGACGCCCTGTCTTCCACAAAAGTCCCTGCGGCCTCAAAGAAAGATCCGCATGCAAAAAACAATATTTCCACTACAAGCTCTATGGGCAAGCCACAAAGCCAACTGCGCGATTTGATCAGGTATAGTGAGTTTTCACGGCTCGGGATGCGTACACTGGTTTGAGCGGTAACGTAGACGGAGACGAAGACGGTTCCGCTATACGTAGACAGGCCATGACGACGACGGTATACGAACAGCAGAAAAAGGAGAGAGAGAACACAATGCAATCGCGAGAGGGCGTATCAACAACAAGAGGGGACGAAAGGATGCCAGGAAGCGGAACGCAACAGTCTAACCGCGTTAAATGTGTATTCGACCGTGCACGGTGTAGCCCCTGACCAATAGCATCCGCGGAACAACGATCACTCACCCGCATGCGCTCAGCTACATTTTCAGTGACTTCGCGATCAAAAGGAGACCACTCATTGCCGAATCACTATGATCTGCAATCCTGAAACAATCAGCGCCCCGATCACAAAATATTAGGGTTCGACCAGACCACGCAGGAGATCGTGAGATAAGACTACGTCGATTAGAATGTTCTGATACAATCGCCCGGGCCAGGTCAACGGATAAGACGAATAGGTTATAGAATTCCAATAAGAAACAAGCACACAACAAAAACAGAGATAACCGAAATAGTCTAATGAGTTGGAGCCTTGATATTGAGAGCGTCGATGAGGACCCGTCTATGCGCCATAACTGAATAACAAAATAAATACACACGCAACGACGAAGAAAGGAAGCTCTCACCATCACCATCCTCCACATACTCTTCGAACAGCTCTTCCCATGCTGTTTCGAGAGCGGAAGATACAACTCGAGCCGAGAGTTTTGTGGAATCCATGAAGCGAGCACAATGACCGGCGGCGAACAAACGGCCCAACGTGTCGCCAGTGCTGCTGTGTAAAGTGTCGCTGATAACGGTCACCCGTATGACGTCCTTGCGAGGTACAACGAGGTTGAAGGTATCAAGGGCCTGCGATCTGAAATCGAGGTCTGAAATGGCGTTAACCATCTGCAGAACCTGGCTATCTTCGTACATCCCGCCGACAGTGGGCTAGACATACGATCAGGAGATCGAATGGGTCAAACAAAACGAGATACGGACGGTGAACATTGACCGAATGTGTCTCCTAGTCTTGGTATCGCGCTTCTTAACATGAATCACAAAGCTGCCAGATGTGATTCAATTGACCCAGCCATAATTTAAAAAAGGAAGACCAACCAATGAGACATCAAATAATCATCGGATTTATTCGCCAAATTCGCGGCAAACGTAGCCCAGGACAACAGAGCGTCGCGCCAGCAATTCAACCAGCGGACAAAGACTTTCACACTGTTGATAGTTTTCCGGCTGTCTACAGACAAAAGCTGGTCGTGAGAGAGGCATAATATGCGGTGAACAGGCCAGTTGGCCCGTTGGCAGTTATGCGAACAATATCTCGCGACATGGCAACGTGCGCATTGCTGCAAAGGACTTGTATCTCCAGGATGATTGCACTGAAAACAGTGATCGGTGGGCCCAGCGGGGAATATAACAGCAGGCATACAGCTGGAGGCATTAACCCAGAAACCCATGCTTTTATAGGCGACATGCGTGCAGGCACCCTCCGTACGAACGGCGAATCAGGAGGGTGACGTGACGGAAAAGCAGCACAGACGTTTCATCCTTCTTAATTTCCGGGGCTGTAATAAATGGTAGAAGGGACTTATTGTCTCCGCTTCTTTCGAGGATGAAACTGATGGGATGCAGAAGCCACAGACCCCGAGTCATGCCCCGAGTCAAATTGTTGCTATCAATATGTCTTGATCAGGGTGAGCACCGACCAATCGGTTGGAGTCAGATAAGGAATTACACGATCACGTGTCATCTGCGTCAACGGGCAGCGCTGCAATATATTCGCCCAGACACCCCACTCATCGATGGCCCTACTCGGGCGCAGTAGAGGTCATTCGAACGGATAGGAACGTGCATATTGAGCGAATAGCAGAGATAGAGAGAGTAAAATCGGCCACGCATGCATGCACACCGCAATACGACGCGTCGAGAGCCTTACTCCAGAGCGACAAAGTCGGTTCGAACAGAGAAGAGCATAATATTGCACTTGTACGAACAAGGTACAAGACGAACAGACAGTCAACAGGCAGGTCAATTGTGCATGCGCAACGCACTACCACCCGTTAGACGCCTTAGCAGAGAGCAACAGACGTCATTCAAACAGAAACGGGCAACGTTGCTGATATACGAACAAGATACATTACGGACAGACCACGTATGCACACTACGAGAAAGTAAATAATGAGTGAGCCGTCGGACCAGCTACCATAGATACAGGACAGCTTGATTCAGGAGAAGCACGAAAGTCGAACAAGTGCTCGCTCATCCATTTATACTCCGCACTGCCCCGACCCCATTCCGCCATCCGATGGTCGAGCCTGACATGACGAAGACACATCTGAGAGCCAGATTCGGTATCCACTGCACCGTAATACATTACGAACTTCAGCAGCGATTCTATATCCACCAGGCCGAAGATAATGGACCGAATATCGGGACAAAAGGAAAGGGATGGGTGGCGAAGCGCTGCAAGATACGTCCAGGAAAAATATGCTTGAACGACATGCCACTTTGTACAGCTCATGTCGAGTGTACGAAGAGACGATAGCGTGTCGAATAAAGGGTATAGCGATGATCCAGCTCCGAGATCCCCGTGAAGAGATAGTATTGTGACTTGACAAAGAATGTGGATGCAGGGAAGGATGTCCAGAACGGTGGAGGCACGCGCGCGCAAAACCAGCTCGGTGACACGGGGAACGTGCATTGACATCATCAACGCGACGAGGAAGGTGTCGACAACAATGGCCACGTCCAACACCAGTAAAGAAGTTGAACGAAGTAAGGCAGAAGGAGGAATTGGAAAAGCAGAAAGGTTGCCCAAACGCATGAACCGCAGATTGCTGCCAACCGCGAACAAGGTGTCGAAGAAAGCCCAGTCGTAGATGACCGCATCGGAAGACGCAGTGCGACCCAGATCGATGGACACGAGGAAGAGAACGATGCTGCAATGCTATCGCGCGACAAAGACGCACAGTAGCTTTCCACATGACGCAACTGATTCGGTGAGCTGGAAAACCATCGAGCCGGCTGGAGCAGGATAAAATATATGGGATTGTCTTCATAGTAAATGCTGAACCCTTCCATCAGATAATACTGGAGGGTGATGGATTCGAGGAGAGGGCATTTGACTGGTTCACAGATCTTCTGGATCAACGAGAAGGCCTCTGGGTTCTCTGTATAGAGATAAAACGCCTTCCATCGACTGGCAGTAGGAAGAAGCCGGTCGAATAGTCTGTGCACGGTTTCTGCAACCGAAGGCAAGTCGTCGTCGTCACGCGTGGTCCAAATGCGAAGATCCATCAAAGAGAGACGGATGTGCAAAGGGGCCGTCGAGCACATAGTCAACGCGTATTCAAGAGCTCCGTTATCGACATGCTGGTTTACAGACAAATAACTCCAAAACAATTCGTCGTGGTATATCTGCGCCTAGAACAAGGAGAATCAATTAAGGTGGAAATAAACCATGGGTATACAACGAACCTTCCACTCTTTGCATACACAGGACATGATACCTCGCCGCTTGGCGAACGACGCCGGAAAGTTTTGAGGATCGGGGAGCGACAGCTCTACTATATAGGTCCATAGTTCTAAAGGGATGTCACTGTCGCCCTGTACAAATGAAACGGTTAGATAGCTCGGACGCCCTGATGGAAAAGAACGTACAAAATATGGAAAGGATCGGCTGAAAACAGGACTCATGGTGCTGCGAGAGAGGCGGCAAACGGCGGATGTAGGAGCGGATAGACATTCTAAAACCCAACGCCGCTTTAAGTAAATGACAAGCGTAGGGATCAAAGACACGGGGATCATGAAAGCGCGAGGACCGCCCTTCGGACCGAAGACGCATGGAGCTGAAAATCATGAAACACCTATACGAACAGAAGCTCGGCAACAAACCGAAAAAGGTACATGAGTTATCTTATCGATGAAAATATACCGCCTGGCAAAACGCGTCATGCGTTGACGGCAGCATCGGCGAAACACAACACGCGCACAATCGTTAGCACGCCAACTGTTCATACGGTATATTCCGACCATAGAACACATAAAATCAACAATAAGTGCACCATTAAAAGCATCAATGTGTTGGATAGCGACGCTTTTAGGACTCGTACGAACAACACTCAGAACACAGCTCAACATGTCAATTGCCCATACCTTGTTGGTGAAATCTGGTTCGGAGAGCACCGCAACAAACACTGTCGTTTCAGCGGACGGAGCCCCAGCGGAAGGACCCAAGAATCTCATAGTACGTTTGAGAACTGGCGAACGATTAAAATGTTACTCACGTAACCAGCCATATCCGTTCGGGCAGCACAACATATATTATCTCACCACGGAAGATGAAGTGAACAACGCGCTCCAGCATATAGAAGGGGGCGTAGTCGGATTTGACACGGAATACGACAAACGAAAGCCCACCGACGAAGAAGAGCTAATATCGAGGGTCATGACAGAAACCAGCGGACAAAAGAAATGGGGTATACTTGCGTGGCAAGTTATACAACAGGAAACCTACAAGGAGACGAAATTTCCAGTGGCATGGGACAACATAGCACTGTGCGTAATCCAACTGGCTAGAGGTCCCGACGTGTGGGTCATGAACGTACGCAGCATGCGAGGTGAGCACATCATACGATCAGTGTTGAAAACCCCCAACGATCACGTCGTCGACGCAGCATACCCAAGGGAACTGGAGCACGTTCTGACATCCCCGGATATAGTCAAAGCGTCTGTGGGGGTCACAAACGACTTCATACATTTGTGGAACGATTTCCGCTCGGACATGAAAAACGTCGTCGACGTTGGCTGCATGGCAAGACTTCTATTGGCCCACAAACACTGCACAACATTGTACGCGAACATGTCGCTCCAGTCGAGCGCAGAAGAAATCCTCTGTTATGCGGTCGACAAAGAAGAGAGAGAGAGCGATTGGACAGGCCAACTGTCCCGGAAACAGAAAATATGTGAGTAGATCAACGATCTAAAATCTGCCAACGACAGTTGATCAAAAAAAAAAAAAAAAAAAAAATGCCGCAATTGACGCCGCGGTTTCCCTGAAACTGTATGAAAACCTGCATCCCGCTCTAAATGAGCATAAGACACAACTTGGGGTGTCCATTCCGGAGAACTGGTACAGCATAAACAGTAGATACGGAGAGCCCACACGGAAATACCCGACTATATGGAACGAAGTGATGCCGTGGTTAGTCAAAGATTGCTACTGGTTTGCGAACGGAAGGTTCCAAGGCTATACGTAGAAAGCATATCATATTAGGGTAAACATATGTTACGAGAAAATGAGAACGGGTCCCAAAGGCAAGACCACACAAGTAAAGTGCCCAAATTGCAAGAATTGAGTGCGTACTGAAGTGTCCTGCCGCAACCGGCCCGAAGCACTATCAAGGAGAACGATCGGCTTGCGCGGCCACGAAACCCAGAGTTTAGGCGTGGTGTTCGCCCGGCCCGAAGCTGTTGTTTCAGGCGGATGGCAGCCGCAAACGTCCGGCTGACGGCTCTTAATCCACCGTCGAAACAGCTCGTTTCAGCGAAAACGAAGAAAGAACGGCAATAGATTAAGCTTCCAGCCGAAACCAAGTTTAAGGCGGTTGTTCAAACGAGGAGAGATTTCATTTTTTTATTCCGCACGTATAACAGATATACGACCAAGACGGTAGTACGAATACGACCTAAAGGCACAGTCGCATTAGAAACAAATAGGTCAGATATATTCCATAACGTCGGGGCCTATAATTAAGTTATCAACGGACGATCTAAGGCACGTGAACGCAAGCTTTTCCTCCCTCCTGAGGGGTGGGTCCATTCCGTAAAATATTTGATACGCTCAAACCCGCCGCAAGCAGCTACGTATTTTAACAACAGAAAAACAGACACCTCTCCAACAGTAAGGTCACGTAAATGCGGACACTTGGCAGGGTTGACAGCTAGCCAATCCAAATACGAATCATTGTGAACCGACCACAAGGTTTCGAGATTAGGCATGCCCCGCAAGAGAGAGTCTACATGCGGGGCATCGTGGTAGCCTCCATTGACGCGTAAGGACACAACACCAGACAAAAAGCCCACCCGATTTACGAGCTGGGCCAGATGCATGTCGCTGAACTTCGTCAACACCAAGGAAGTCAACGCAGGCATGTCCAGCGTGAGAAAGCAAGCGTATAACGCTCGTAGAGCCGTAGATGAGGCTGAGGGACTTCAGAGAGGGTAGGCAGAAGGGTTTTGCACCGGCAATAAAGGAAACGCCAGAGCTGCAAAAAGAGAGGTCTTCAAGACGTGGCGAGGCCGTCAACGCGTGTATCACTTCTACGGCAGACGGCCATATAATAGCGGGCAAGTGGATGAAGTTGAGGGTGACAAGGGAAGAGTAGTACGAGGCGGTCCAAGGCACGACGGTGCTGGTGAGGGAAAGAGAACGGAGGGAAGGCGCCGAGCCGCTGAACAACATAGGAGGCGGCTCGAAAGCAGTAGAACCGGCTCCTCCAGTGAGATACGGACACTGAAAGTGGAAAGTGACCATATTGGGCAAGTCGAACCGCTTAAACGCGGATAATATGGGGAGGAGGAAATAGGATCCGTTGATGAAAATGTGCAGATCAGCCCATTGCGACGAGGTGGTCGAGATTATGTCGAGACAGGGAATGATGTCTTCAAAATACGAAATATCGTATTCCATGCCCGGACCGGCATCGCATCCAACATCCAGGTCTATCTCAACAGACAAGCGCCTGGACCCGACATACGCTATATGCCGGGAGATCCACGACGGAGTGGTCGTGAAGTCCACGTATATGCGGGTCCAGAACGTCGGATTGTATCGAATAAACGAAGACCACCAGCCAAATTTAGCGCAGAGGTCGTAACGAGCAGTGTTGAATCCACCAATGCCGATGCCGCTATCGTGACAGTATATGAGAAATATATGTTCCCACAGCTCGTAAGGGAGCGTCTGCCTATGCGGGAATTTAGGACTGGGCCAGTAGCTGGCCAAAGACAAGAAAGTGGTGTGTGCTGGGAAACGTATACGAATAAGAACAAAGCGGATATAAACAAGCTGAACGAGAACACTCACAGAACCCGCGAACGGCTGAGCGGAGGATAGACATGGCGGAAGATCGGATGCATAGAGCCACAGCAAGAGGCAGCTTATATACAGCAAGCCATGAAAACACGCCGAACCGCGGCTCACTTCTAAACAGATCAGGTGCAGCGCCGGAACCCGAACTGTCAACATGAAACCGACATCAGCAAAACATGCAATTCGGGTCTAAGTAACGTGACAAGCAACAGCGAAACCAAACGAATATGCTAACCGGTATGGACGTAGATATAACAGTCAATGAAATACAAAAGAGGAATGTGAAGTGGGGCCAGACCGGGCAGAAACGGGACTGTACGCACGACGAAGTACAATACTAGCGATATGAGTACACAACCAAACAAACGGATCTGGCTTGGGGCAAGCAGACAGACGGGTATCCATAGTAATGTACCTGAACCTGAGCTTCGTTCCGTCCTGTCCCTCCCGCGCTCCATGAAAACGAGCCAGATTGACTAGCTCGTCGAGCTGTATCATCCCCACCAACAGGGCCTCCAGACGATTCGTTGGGCGACAACCGTTCGTTTTAGCACGAGCATGGGTCCACGCACAGTACGACGAGAAAACGTGGTCGTAAGTGTTTTCCAGGTCCAACACTTTCAGGCGAGGCATAGAGTCGAACAACGGATATAAAACCGGACCCTGTCCAATGTCCCCATGCACGCAGAAGCGCTCGACAAGAGATAACGTGGAGCGACAGCTTGTAATATGCGCCAGATTGGATGGGAGAGCGCGAACGGTCAAGTCACGTAGACGGGGAGCCACCAATATATGCAGAATCCGCTTCGAGAATTCATCGTTCTGCAACGTCAGGTCAAGGACCTCCAGAGTAGACGAATGAAGGACCGAGGAGGCGGGGACGGATACAGCCGACACATCCGCAAGCTGCAGAAACCGCAACGAAGCAGCTAATTCGAAGAAGGATACGAAGAATGCCCAATCGAATATCGGCAGACCATATTCCTGAGAAAGGCTGACCGAAACGAGCTTCGACAAGAGGTTGGGGGTGAACATCAACGATGAGGAGTACAAATCGAGGTGACGGAGGGTGGGATATTGGCCGTAGAACCAGTCGAGAGGCTCCAAGGGCGCATCGTATATGGGGTGGTCCGACCTGAAATTGCTATAGCCTTCCATGAGGCAGTAACGTGTTGTGAAGAAGGAGAGATGGGGGGAACGCAGAGAAGCGCATCTCTTCTGCACCGCGATGTAAGCCTCTGGATGCTCGGTTACGAGGGTAAACGAGCGCCATCGATCGACCGTGTCGACAACGATGTCAAAAAGATCGTTTATAACGTCGGGGACAGAAGGCAGCACAGCTTTCTGCTGTTTCCAAGTACGAACGTCAATGAGGGCCAGACGAACATCCAAAAGAGCCGTGGGACACCGGGACAACACAAATGCGATGAAGGAAGCGGCTAGATTTTGCGTGAGGCACAAGCTAGACCAGAAGGCCTGCTCGGAGTATACAAGATTCTGGGAACGAACAGTGAGGAAGAGGAGATAGGACTAGACGAACAACAACGTACGTGCCAAAGTTGACATACGCTGGAAAACACTCCACGAGTATAGGGCGTACGTGACGGGGAAATTGAATGCGTCGGGCAACGTATGCTTCAATATTTCAGACCATATTTCCAAAGGGACCCGGTCTGCAACCTGAACAAGGACGATGATTAGTTAAACACGCAAGAAGAGGATAGCAACTGACGCTTGGACGAAGATATCTGAGAACATAGAGATGACCAGTCATGCTAAAATCAAGCACAACACAATCGAAGAAGATGCTATCGCTTATAAACCAACCCATTCACCAATCGGAATCGAGGCTCAAAAGGGAGCGTGTATAAAGCGCGTGTCAACTTGAAACACTTACTGGTACGCACGGCATCAGTGTCATAAACGCGATCACGTGTGCGTGCAGCAGAATACCGTAATCGGATTCACCGAAACACTCAAGCAACGAACGATATCTGATTCGGGTCCGAAACAAGTATGGAACAGCAAAAAATGCCAACCCAATCGAACAGTACACACGACTAACAAATTAACAGTGAAACCTAAGTGTACGAGGGATCGAGGAAACAGAACATATTATATCAGTGGCCCCACGATTTGTACAATACCCTACTCGGCAATGAAAGTACAACTAAAGACAGGAACAAGAGCCTCTAGAACTACGAGCATGAGAGAGTCAACACGAGGCACACGGGCCAAGCGCGAACGCATGTACTCCAATCTCTGCACCCGGGTTTTGGACTGTCTGACAACTACTGCCAACATTACTTCCAACGCAACGTCACCGAATATGATATGCTCCAGATTGGGGCAACGGTAGGGGTCTTCGTACAACGCCTGTGCAAAAGAGTGTGCGCCTCTACTGACCTCCAAGCATTCCACACTCTGTGCCCGATAAAGGAGCTTCGGAGCATGTCGAACAACTGGGAAAGTGCTGTGGACCTTAAGGTACGTCACGTCAGACAAGAAGTTGAATTCTTGCACCAGAACGGGCCAACAGTCGACGCTGAGATTCGACAACGTCAACCACCGTAAAAGAGGTGCACGTAAAAACGTCAAGAGTCGGATCATGGAAGCGGAGCCGTAAACGAGGACGAGCTCGAAGAGCGAAACGAGGGTGAACGGCCTCATGGGATGATGTCCGAAGAAAACGCCAGATGCGACCATGGTGACGAAACGAAGTTTTGGGGAAGCCGTCATGGCCCCGACAAGACAAGGCGCGGAAGGCCAATCCTCGCGCTGGACATGCGCAAGACGAAGTTCCTCCAAAAGCCGAAAATATCCTCGCCGCTGCCAAGGAAAGGGCGCGTTTAGCACGTGAAGTCGTCTGAGAGAGGATGCAGAGCTCCGGAAGAGGAAGGGTGGAGATTGGAATATACGAAGTGGGATATAAGAGATATAGGCACAACCCCACGTAAGCGAGGTGAGGTTGGGCACGGATAATGGGGCCAGCAAGAGCAGGGTGGAATGAATAAGGTAGTCACAACTGGTTGCAACGTACACAGCAGACCATTGAGAGGAGGTCTTGACGACTACACCGAGTGCGCCCAAACATTCGTCAAAATCGGCTGCGTAGGGAGGATATTTTTCGTCGACGTCTATCCCGATGAGATCGACTGTCAAAGTGACACAAATGTTCAACAATTGGGTTTGAGCATTTTCTACCTCGAACGTCGTGCCGGCGACAGTCGAACGGTTGTCGACGATGATGTGCGTCCAGAAATGGGAGGTGTCGCGAATAAAAGATGCCCACCACCCGAAAGAACGACAGAGGCCGTCGCGTGCGTCATTATAATCGCGGGCAGTTGGACCGCGCTCGGAACAATAATAGTCGAATATTATGCACCAAAGTTCGGGGGGCAGTATCCGACGATGTGGATATTTGCGACAAGGCCAGAAACTGGCCAATCCCAAATCAGAGGGCTCGACCGAAGAGTCAGAGGAACGGTGGGCTGAAACATTTGATAAGTCAGAACACCTAATAACTCGAAGATGCGGTAAACGTACACGGGACTGCGTCGGAAAACGAACGGTCCAAGGTAGAACGGACCAGAGCTATATTCGAACAAATAACTGATAATTGAAGTCAGTACGGAGCAGGTATAACGTCAATAAACGCACAAGGCGTCGAGACCGAAGACTTCATTGGGCGGAAGAAAAGTGAAGGCAGAATCACGATGAAAATAAGATTATAAGTAATCGAACGGCAAAGACAATCGAATCTTATCTGTGCCAGATCCGACGGATCATGGCCCCTTGATTACGTTCCAAACAGTTGGCTTGCATGTACGTGATATTTTGGCCAAAGGGGCAGCTTACCAACCACCGAATAAGGAGATTTCCAACACGATAATTACTATAATAGGAAGTGTTTCCACCACGCGCAACGGACGTCATCGACCTAATTTTCGATTTTTGGCTGGAGAATGGATAACAAAGAACTACGTCTAAAAATAAATTTTTAGGACTCGTAACCAAATGGAAACCGCGGCTTGACCTGACCGGCGAAAGCGACACTTTGAATTTGCGTTGGATGTCGCTTGACTGATACTAATTTGAGTCTCAGTGCACCACCAGATTCATCTGATCATCGAGAGATAACGGTGCCAGCAGCTCCAGGTGCGTTCCACTCCAACCTATTCCACTCCGGCGATTCGCTCAGTGCCGGATTCCAGCCGAATTCCACCTCGGCGGTGCATGGAGCGCTACGACTCGGAGGACATTTTGAAAGTTGCCAGAATGCAACCCGTCCTTTTGCCCTCACTCCCCGTGTCTCAATAACTATTTCTCCTGGTAACATTTTTTCTTCTCTCCAAAGCGCTGGCACTCAATTTCGAACGTCGTTTTCTGTAGTCCGCTCTGTCATTTGGACGGGTTGGGACATGAATCTGAGGCTGCCGATGAAGCACCGAGCATGCAACGTATTCTGCCAAATGGCGTGAGGTAGGTTCAATGCTATACATAATCCATGTTCATTCCTCCTCGTCCAACGCAAGGTCCACCATCCCACAGAAATCTGTCGTGAACTCCAAAATGCATTCCGCTGCGTTCCGAATCTTGTTCAGGTCACTTGGCTCATATATTCACGACAGAAATTATAGGACGTGGTGTACAGAACACCATGAGAGTTCTTAAATTGATTTCCCGGGTACTGAGTCGTACTCCGGGGGTCGACTTCCCGCGTCCAATGCCGAAAAGGATTGTTCATTTTCTCGAGTACCATCTTGATCCAGTTGAACCGGAAGCATTTGTTTCACCTATCGACTCAGCTCTACAACTTGATCGTCCGCCTTCGGAGACATCGCGCTCTTTGCGCTGGAAAAGCATCAGGTCGGTTCACTTTCAACTGGCTCTGGGATGCAACTGAATCCGACTGAATCATTCGCTGCCCTGGGGAACAGTCGTTGGCACTGCTGTTATCGAAGCTGTCTTGAAGCTGTCTTGGTTATTTTTGGCGTCGTTCCAATTTGGCGCAGATGCAGGACCTTCGCTCCGAACGAGCACGCGCCCTCCTCTTCGTCGCGTGCCGAGGGGGCACCGCTCCTTGCCTGTTTCACGGTCAGCGGGTGTGTATTTACCACGAACTCCAGTCACCAGTGACTCACCACACGTATACAGCAATAATCAAAACAAAAATCACGCCGGTTGGGTATATGGACTGAGGGGTGTCAGCGGGCGAGGCGAATTGATGGAACGAAGGAAAGTGGACATGCGGAAGCTAGTCAAAGAGGCGAGACCGGCCAGTATTCGCAGAAAAGGTAATGCACCGCAGAATTTCGAGCCTGCAAAAAAGTCAGATCACATTGTTTGTGCGTGGGGGCATCGTGGATTGATATGGGTTTTTTGCTGGCGTGGTTGAATGCATTTAAGTAAGATTATTGAGGCCGTAATCACTGAGCGAGAGACTGAGTCCAATATCACGGACGAACCAAGTGACAGAACGTGTCAGCCCGACCTCATCAAGTCCGTACACAACTCACTTCAACCTGCATAAATCATTAAATGAGCAAGAAGGCGTAGGTCAAGGAAGATCGGTAAGGCGTGTGCACGTACGCCTATGGTTCCAATTTTAATGTCGAGACAAAGCTGGCGCCCTTACCAGTGCTTGACTTCATTGAGTGAAGGAAAGGGATGCGTTTGAGAATGCGAGAGCGGCGGGGTAGTTACGTATCAGTGAGCCATTCCCCCAAAGTTGCGGATGAAAGCGCTCCTGGTGGTGATGAGAGTGAGCGGATCTAACCAAGATTGTTATGAAAACACACACATGGAGAACATGCTCGCTGCGGACCACCTGCCGTACAAAGTCCCGGCATTGACAAGCCAAGATGAGTGGATTCTCATACGGCCAGCGTAGTGTATACAGTTGCGCCTTGGAGAATAAAACTTTGGCTATAGGTATACTAATGAGCCTACTTACCGTGCAATATTTCACAGAATAATCAGAGGCAAATATTGTTTGTGTCGATGCTTGTCGTCTGTGTCCCTGTCTCTGCCTCAGGAAACCTGCCGCGAAGAAAAAACCAGTCCAGTCCCATGGCTCGAACAATCTGCCGGGGTAGCTTTCATCAATCAGTTGCAAATGCGGATCCCACAACTGGGCCGGCACGTACTTAGTACCCTACGCTCGCTGCAAATAATTTGTTCGAGACAAAGTTCTTGAAATGGCCCACTCCCCGATTTTGACTTGATATAGATGGCGCAGGTATTCGCGGGAGAGTTCGATTGAACGCGAGGGCGAATCACTCACTGCGAACTGCGTGATGAGACATCATGAGAGTCAGAGAAGGAGAAATTGATGGCATCAGCAATGCGCTTCCGAGGAACGGCATCCGAAACTTGCTTTTCGCCATCGCCACCATGAGCAAACCATGGGCGCTCGTTGAAGTGTATCTCGATTGCGTCGGTACACCGCACACCTCCCGAGTCTCCACGTACGTGCCGCCCGGCTGCCCTCCGTCCGATGCGTTCCTCTAGGAATCTGCCACTGGCAGGCGATGAATATCGTAGTCCCTATCAAGTCCCTATCATCCCGCGTTTCCTCTCCCTCCGGACACACCACTCCCAGCTGACTCCGAGCTCGGCCAGGTGCGTCACGCCCACGCTCTATCCGGGCGCTCACCATATCCAGCGGCGCGTTATCCCAAACCCTTCTGCTGGCGCCGTACCACTGGCACGTACATACACGTCACCATACTCCTCTACGACTGCCGGTAATTTGCACACATCAAAGGAAGACTCCTACGAGCCATTTCATCCGCACGCTCCCGATACATGCGACCGTCTGCTGCTACAGCGGGGCTAGTGTGTGTGTGTTTGGCTCCTGGTGCACGCGCCCCCGCTCACGCAGAGGCAGTATCCCAGGGCCAGCTCCCCAACGAAATGGAATGCTCCTCGGGCGCGTGTGGCGGCGTTGTGGATCTATCGACGCATGTACGTTGGCTACCTGCTCAGAAATGTGACAGTGTAATCATATGCATCCCAAATGTGTGTCCTCCTTTTACATTATTTCTCCTCTTCTCCTAGCTCCTCCTTCCCTTCTTTTGCGCGTTCCTTCTCCTGTTCCGTTTCTTATCTCTGCGCTCTCTCCGAGTCCTCTCTTCTCATCTGGTCCCCTTCCTAGCCGCTATCACCCGTTCTCCGTTCCCGTCTGCGGTCAATTCAACTGATGTTGCTCGTTCACAGAATCTCGAGGAATGTTGCTGACTCGCGCCATGTCCTCCAGTAATGAACCAGTCAGATTGTTGGATATGGTGTATGGAACACCGCCGGCCGTTGTAACTTCCATCCCATTCCGGACCTGGCAGTTCGGGGTCCGCGTCCGAGTTTATGATTTTGTACTTTTCGTATTATTCCCCGGGTACGAGTGACCTATTTCCGTTTCTTCTCCCTGATGCTGACGGATCTCGAGGCCCTTCCACACCAGCAAGACGCCGACGAGCCTGAAACCTTGTCTGTGAATTTATCCGTCAAGTAGCACCCGCTCCGTGTTTGTTGCTCGGACTGATGCTCATTTCCGCTTTCATGTCCGCACATTCTCAACGCTCACAACCATTCAGCGTTATGAATTTGAGTGCCAAACTCTTCCTGCCATTTCCACCTCTCGTTCTCTCGTCGCCAGGGTGACCGCTTTAGTGAGTATTCTTTAAAAAATACGCGCTATACCAAATTTGATCAACCAACCGTTCAACATCCAGGTGTTCTTACGACAAACTGGGTGAACTCTGGTGGCAGCGAAGGGATTCCTTGAGTGTCGAACTCGTTAGGTTTGCATTCCTTGCCCGTCAAGTATGTCATTTGGACCTCATTTTACCTTAGCTGCTTGACCAGCCAATTTTACAGGAGAAGATGAATATGCACAGAGTACCGCCGTCATTCTTGCGAACCCATGCCCACAACTCATTCCGTTTAGGTTTCTTCACATGTAGATCGTCCTTCAAAAGTTGGACGAGGGCCCAGGTGCGTATAGATATGTATCCCAATTGGGGTGTACTGCAGAAGGCGCTCGCGCACCCTTCTACTTTCATTCTTGCCAAAGAAACTTGTCGGCCACGGACGTGGTGTATGGAACGCCGAGAGCGCGTTTCACCTTGTCATACAAGTCCCCTCGGGGTTCGACTCCCTCCGTCCGACTCAGAGTGATTCGAAAAAGTTCAAGTTTTGTTTCCCAGGTTTTTCCTTGCCCAGCGTTTGCGCAGGCTGGAACTTAGCAGCTTATCGAGGGCGTAGGTATGTCTCTCTCGGCTTTCCCGCGGCACGCTCTGATTATTTGGTGCACATTCCTAGCAAGCATCAAGGAGAGGCCGTACCTGCATGGCAAGCATGCTAACGATTCAATGTAACTCGCAGTCCACGCTGCAACTCTGCTGAAGAATCGGATGCGATGTACGGTACACCTCGTTTAGCCACCAGACGGGAGTTGCACTGCATCGGTCTGGGGTTCGATTCCCCGCATCGTTGGGCCCCCCGGCCTCGTACTGTATCTCCTTGCGTCGCCCGTGGGCCGCCTCCGCACTGTCGTCAGGCCAGCAAACGTGCTCCTAACCCTTCGGAAGCTTCCTCAACGCCTTCATCCCTCAAGCCGCCCATGGGTCCCTTATCCTTCGTCCAGACCATCAAGCTTCACTCTTCAAGTCGCGTCTGGCTCGCTATTTCTGACTTGAGCACGGTCTTGAGTCTTATGCCTCAAGTCTTCCAAGCCATTCTCTGTGTCTTATCAAGTAATCCCCGAGCTCATCAAGTCCCTCGAGGATCATCAACGGAGCAAGATCCTCGACGCTGTAGTCACGGTCGCGCCAAGGTCACGCGAGGCCGCGATGGCATCCGATATTATTATCGAATGTCTTAGTGCAGCTTTTTCGTCTTTTCCGGCTTATAGAATTACCTGGACTTGGCTGAGAAAAGCTTTTCGGCTTAGAAAAGCCGAAAAAGCGACCAAAAGACGGAGTTGCTGATGTGCTTGGCCGTACTGTCTGTAGCTTAGTCATCATTCCGTGCTTGCTTCCTGCCTTATCGATAGCTTTGCTTGCTTTGCCCTCGCGCGGCCTCCCAGCGACTCGGAGCCTCCCGTCCCACTCCATCCCTCGTTTCAAGAGCCCTGTGTATTATACTCGAGGTTGTTTATAAGCATCAGGTGCTAACTTCAATAAGAACTCGCTTCTCACTTTTCTGACGTTTTTTAGGCCCGATCGCAGGAATGCCGCGTGTGTATACGACTCCCATACAACGACCGAAGCGGGAAGCCCAGCAGCGTACCACTGCGAGTCTGCCTGGGCGATGCAATGGCCACAGAATCGCATCGACGTCCAACGCAGCAAACGAGTCCATCTCAGCATCCGACCCCTTTCCCCATGCCCCGCCAATCGCCGCCCCGCTCGAAGTAACGTGGCGCCACCCAGACGAACTCTCCTTCATCACAGACGCGGAAACGTGGGACCGCATGGCCATCGCGCGCTTCATTCGGGCGAGCGCGATCAGCGTTCCGCCGCGCCCAGCGAAGACGACGGAGGCGTGGATCCTCGTGCGATGTGCCGATGGGAGCGAAGTTTCTCTCCCGCGAGGCTACCGTATCCCCCTTCTCTGGGTATCCAAATTCCTGTGGCTCTCTGTCCAGCTCGTTCTCTCTACGCCAGGCGAATGGGCTTTGAAGCGATTCGACGTCTTGCACGTCGCGCGGCTCATCGACACGCTCGTTTCCGGCGCGCGCGCGGCGATCGACGGCGGCGGGATCGATAAGCATTGGCGCTGTGGGGCTTTTGACCGCGCTCTGTGGCGGTATTGGCACAGGTGGCTGGTGATGCGGGATGAGTCTGTCGAAGCTTTCTGGAACGAATTTGGGGAAGGCGTTTTTGAGCCGGATGTTCTGAAGCAGGGTGAGTGCAGGTGCTTACTCATAACTCATCATTATATTTTCTTTCTTCCCTTCTTCGGGGTCTTTTCTCTCCGCTTTCTGTGCTCTTCCTTTTCTTGTTTCCCATTGTTGTTGTGCCTCACCCCTTTACCTTTACTTCGTCTTCACTCATGACATTGTCTCGTCTAGGCTGGGCCCAATGGGTCATCAGAGGCTCCCACGGCTTCCCACTCACCAAGGACGAAGTCAACAACGGTCTCTCCGAGGCAGAGTTCGTACATGGTTTCGTGCTGGATGAAAAGAGCGGCAGAATTGCTTGGGTCAGGGTGAGTCGTCCTCAGCGGCGTCTTGTTTTGTCTCGTGGCATCGAATGTGTATGTGCAGGAGAACACCTCTGCAGGACAAGCAGATGTACCGTTGGTGTTACCAGCAGCCGCAGACGAGTCCGTATCGGGTGTCGGTACAAGTTCTCGTCTAAGACCAGAATATCTGCTCATTTTTTTCGCTCGTGGAGCAGAGTCCGAGGGCGGGTGCGCCAAATCCGCCAGCGGTACACATTTTTTAAATTCACTGCTGATTAGTCGCTGACAACTGTGCGGCGCACAGACAGCCAAATCCACATCCACCGTGAAACCCAAACCATCCGCGCCAGCGGTATCCATTCATTCAGCCATCCTTTCTTTTTACTGACAGTTATGTCACAGACCGCAAAATCTACATCCACTGTGAAACCCAAACCGTCCGCGCAAGTGGTACGCACATACTCAGTCAGTTTGCTCTCTACTGAAGGTCATGTCGCAGACCACATCCACGACCACATCCACTGCGAAAGCCAAACCCAAAGCCAAACCCAAAGTCAAGACCACATCCACATCCACATTTATATCCACAACCGCCTCCGCGTCGAAATCCGCTACCCCTAACGTCCCAGTCCCCTTCTTAACCCCACCGACTCCAAACCCCACGGAATCATGGTCCCCGCTCACGATACACATACCGGCGGCAGAGGTATGTTTATACCTCATCTGTGCAATTTATATATATTTTTGTTTCCTCGGTGCAGCAGAAACCGGTTGAGACGGGGGGACGGCCTTGTAGGAAGCGCAAACCTTCGGCGCGCGCTATGGCGGGGGTGCCGCCCAGCAAGAAGGTACATAACCTACTTCAGTGTTTGTCCCATACTGATAATCTCTTTCCTCTGTAGGGAAGACACGTGTCGCAGTCCGATACAATAATGCGTGTTGAGCCTGCTTCTCGTGGTGTTGAAGAGACGCTGGTATGCGCTTGCTCATCAACTAACCCACAGTTTTTGAGAAACTAATTCGCATTTGCTTTTTGACAGCGAACGCAGACCGGAAGGGAGATTGTTGTGCGTGTGCAGTTTAATGCGAGAATTTATGCTGACCATGGTATGCGCTTAAAGCCTGCGCCATTTCGTGGGCACCTGATATTCGACCCCGACGTCACACTTGAAGAATCCGATCTTGGAGAGGACCTGCAGGTGCTTTATCCGGAGTCGTCGCCTGTGCAGACTCGGACGCAGCTGCAGCCGTACACTCGTGAATCGGGTGCGATGCCACCAGTCCCTTCACCCAACGAATTGTGCTCATCCTCATCGCGCTCGCCGTCCCCGCGAATCCCATCAATGTCCAGCGCGCGGTTCTCTTCTCCTTCGGCCTAGATCTCACCCGACCCGCCGACGAGTGCCTTGATTTCACGAGACATCGACGATTATGACTTGATTTTTTTTCAAAAACGAACAGCATAATCTCCTGCCGAGACTGCATTTATATGTCTGTGAGCAACTTGCTGTTAAAGAAGGCCCAGTATTCAGCAACGAGCTACGCATATTTGTGATAACAGGCATCTATATTTATGCACCAACTCGCCTTGGATATATTTGTGAGCCAGGCAACCAATATATTTGTGTGCTGGGATCGCCACCTTGTTAAAGTTGTTCAAACATTGTGTTCTTTTCTCACCATCACTCACAATTTACTTGGACTTTATAGTGATGGAAATCTTGAGCTTCGGCGTTCTGCCATCTACCTGCTCTCGAAGATGGGTCGCTGGCCCGACGGAGCACTAGCTGCTCTGGGAACAACGGTACTGGAATATATCCCTGTCCTTTTGAATTTATTCGACACCGCAACCCGTCGATGGACGTGCGAGATGCTGGGACACCTCGTACCTCATTACTCCCCATCCATTACTCAGGACCATGGGCGACTTTGCACTCAAATTGTACAGTGCTTGAGGTGACTTTTCTCGTCCTTTTTCAAGCAGCATCCAATTTGCGATCCAAAGGGACGAAGACAAATATGTTCAGGAAGGTTCACTGTTTGCAATATCGAGAATCACCCGCACCTCCAATGGCGCACAGGCCTTCAAAGACACCGAAATTCTGAAATATGTTCCCAGACTTCTGCAGGCTTTCGACAATACTCGGTCATTAGTCTGCGAAACACTGGTTAATCTTGCAGTACACGATGCGATGCCCGTCCTTGGTTCCTGCCTCCGAGCCCAGATTGAATCGCTGCTGAGGTGCGGCTGGTAGTCTCCCTCTATGGCTTTGAATCGATGTGCTCATGGCACCCTAGCCATCCAAACCATGCCCTTCGAGAGACAGCAACAGTAGTACTTCGGGGTTCATCCGCTTTGTTGCAAAGTAAGGGCGGCGGCAAATGGAGACCTCGTCCCAGTAGGTTGGAAGTCGAAGTAGGGCCCATCATGTGGGGGACAAACTCGTACAGGAAATTCATTCGCTTCTGCGACATGATCTCGCGCAGCATTCGCGCGCCTGTCTTTACTTCGTCACGAAATTCAACTTGACCCGGGATAGGATAAGTGTATGTAGTTAGTATGCTGTACATAAATCGAGTCCGCGTCTACGCGACTTGTACTCAAACGAAAAGGCGCCAACAGGAGGGGAGCCAAAATGAAGTCCTTGATCCAACGTGGAGTTAACATTCGGGATACCTCATTGTAACGGAAGTGGACGCACCAAAATTCCGCCGCCATACTCAAAAACCAAGTACGAACGAATGCCGCGCCTGGTTGACGAATTCAGTGGGATCGTGCACAACTTCGACATCGAGGCCCTCGTTAATCAGCAGCTGCATCCATTCTAAGGTGTCGTCTTCGGTTTCGATGTCGGGTATCGAGTGATAGGAGAAGAGCCGCAAGCATGATAGTCGGCATTTTCGATCTGGGTGCAGACGAGAGCGTATCATGGAACAGAAAAGTTCGCCCGCAAAAACATTTGACTCGTGTGCGGAGCCGTAAGCGAGGCGAACGAGAAGAGGGCAAAGGTCTTCGGAGGAACCCGCCACCGTCATTGAACGCAAAACCCGGTCGTTATCCTGCTTCCGGAATTCGCTGGCCTGTAGCACCAAATTTTTGAGATGCGGAGTGTTTTGCAGAAGAAGAAGGAGATCATCTGCCACGAGGGAGAAAGGCGAACTGATTGTCATGGAGCCTTCAGTCAAGACCAAAGTGGTTAGATGACAGGAGGAGCGCTGCACGAAGGGGAGCAACGAATGCACCGAGTCGCATGAGAGATACTCGAGCGAGGGCGTGGTGAGACGAGTGAGGAAAACGCTCTGCTCGACAAAGAGTCGGCGGAGATGGGGTAGTGTAATAATTGTATTGTTGTTGAGCACTGCTTCGGCTGGCTCCGCAAGCCCGAGAGCGCCCTCAACGAGGTTCGATGTCTGCCGTAGAATGTTGAGAAGTTCATCAACGTCGACAACTGCCCGATAGCGGGTGATTTGCCCCCAAGGGATGAGCATGTGCGGAGAGTAATTGTCGAAGGAGGAATTTGTGAAGAGAATTTCGCGCAAGTTAGGCGCGGTTGAAAAGAGGTCAGATGCCTCGGACAGGGGTTCCCAATCCCCACGATCGAGGATTTCAAGGCTGTGTAATTGGGGCAGCCGCCCTTTGGCTGGACGCAGAATCTCGAGCAGTTTGTCGCTATCTTCCCTGCACAGAAAACGAAGAGATCCCCAACGCTCGCAATGCGGTAGGAGTGAACACATCAAGGGAGCTGCTTCATCAAAAGTGCCCGATAACCACTTGAAATCCACGTGAAGTGGCACATTGCCGGACCGGGCGAGCTGAGCCTGGATCATGGGTAACGATGAGATTTTTTGGTGTTGATGAAACACGGTTATCGAGCTCCACAGAGATGGAAGAGCAAGAGCTATCTCCCTCCATGTCTGTGAAATATGGCCCAGATACCACGGTGGTTGTTTCAGCCCAGATCCAGCGTCGTTTTCGGTGCCTGACAGAGTCCAAGAGAATATTTCGCAAATTAACTCGGGTGGTACGCGACGAATTGGCGGTAACACTGAGAAACGGTGTTGAACGTATTCTACCTGCCTTTCTGGCGCTGAAGTGATCTGATCCATGGGTCCGAGTGTCGGGTGGCAGAGGGAGCCGGAATGTAGCAGCGGCTAAAGCTCACTATCGATAAGCAGAAATTGGAGAACAATACAAGGAGGGTAAAATAGAAAGCCAGGAAAGCATCGAGCTTACATGCAGCAGCTTTAATCCAGGTTGTTTGGGGCTTTGAGGCCGGCGTGGTGGTGGTTTGGGTCAAAGGGTGACAGCGTGAGATACCATACCACAAGTTGCGTTTGTTTGGCCAAGCCATCTTTCGCACCGAACTCCCACCTTCGCTTTTGATCATGGATGAGGGACCCGTCTTCCCGCCTGAGCTTGAATGCGCGATATTCGAGACGATGGCGCTAATGTACCCGGGAAAGATCACCACCCTTTTGCAGGTCGCTCGCCGGGTTCTTGTCTGGTCAATTTTGTTCGCCCAAGTATCCGGTTTTCAGCGTCTGACTCGCCGGCAGGATCGAGCCACTGCTATACAGAGTTATCCGTATTTCCGACGAAATCCCCAGCATTCCCCGTGCTCTTCTGAACGTCATGGCATCGAAGCCACCGGTGTTCTTTCACTCTGTCCGACACATAATCCTGGAATGGGAGTCGGAGACTTTCTCGCAGAAAGACGCACAGCGGCTTCTCAAGCTATGCACCGGTGTTACAACCTTTGCCTGTAACTATGCTTGGACCAATTCGAGCATTCTGCCCATTCTGGGCGAAATGCGCGTTCAGCGACTGTCGATCGCCCTACAGGAGCTGTTCGGTGCCGCAGTCCCCGACCTGGGCCACGCGCTGTTCCACTCGGTTACCCATCTAGATCTCATTGGCACCGAAGGTATAGCAGACTTGATCGGGGACCTGCCCAAGCTGCCACTACTCACTCACTTGTGTTTGGACTCTGATTTACGTGAAGAGCTCCTGTTGTCGGTGCTTGCGGATTGCCCCCGCCTGAAGCTCCTACTGGTTCAATCTTACTACCCCCCGGGGCCATTTACTTACCAAATCCACGATATGCGCTTTGTCCTCGGAAAATGCGATGATTACTGGGCAGAGTGGGAGGCCAGTGCGAAGGGACTCGCGGACTTCTGGTCAGAAGCCGAGGATTTCGTGATTCGCAGACGCAACGGGGAAATTGAAGGTCCGTTCAACCTCACCTATCGTTTATGCTTGCCTTACGCATATTGCACTCAGCGACACGTTACTGGTTGCATTAGGGTATAGAGCAGATTCAACAATACCAGATCAAATCAACCCCCTTGTCCAATTTCGAGGTCTATCTCCCCCTCGCGTCAACCTGATTGAGGCAAAAGAAGCGCAGGACCCACTCTCTTGGTCGATATATTTGTTTGGCTTCGATTCTATTCACCCTTCGCACTAACTTTCAAGTTCCTGAAGCCCCTCCTCTACTCGCGACTGGCTTCGCTACTTCTCTCTTGTTCCATCATGCGGAGGTATGTGTAAGGAACGGAATTCATCTCACGCCTCGTAGCTCGGCGGCGCATCGGTCGTGGTCGAACGCGCGTCGTTCGTTACAACCAGCGCTGTGATTGTCCGCGGAATCTCGGCGACGAGATGCTCCGAAGGGAGGGTCTGACATTCGAACCGCTCAAGATGTGTGCAAAGGTCGAGCACATGCGGATCCTCGAGGTCCCCGGAAAGCGAGATGGAGCGCAGATGACGGCCGCAACCGGCCAGCACAACATATAAGTTCTCTGGTTGCCCTTTGGAGATGGTGTGGTAATATAACTGGAGGGATTCACGGTCCCTGCGACCTTGAGTGAGGGTTGCGATGAACGTGCTGGTATCAATGACCCGTTGCGAGTGGAAGTGAAATGCAACAAGTCCTAATCCAAGGGGTTGTGTGATTGTGCTGGGGATGTCAGGGATGGTATGGTAGTCATTGGCCGTGACATCGAGGATTTTAATCGTCGGAAGAGCTGCAATAAATTGGATGACATCTCGCCGTGCTGGGCGGCCCATTGCGGTACGAGGGCCGGTCTGATCTGCATTAATGCGCAGAGATAGGAGACTGGGCCCCGAGTTTCGTAGCTGCTTGAGCTCTGCTTCGCTAAATCTACACGCGGTACCAGATATATCCAGATCCCGTAGGTTTCGCAGATTGGTGAGGATGAAGAGGATATATTGCATCTTCGTCGAAGAATGTGGTCGCAAAACGAGGCTGCAGACATTTCAGGCAAGCCACTGCGACTTTGCCGTGTGGCCCGTGACGATTGTAAAGAAGGAGGTGAATTTGTCGCAGGATGGAGGCAGCCTTGGTACGTCGCGCACTACATCAAGGATGGCCCATTCGTTGTCGACACTGACGCGCCGAAAAAGCAGCCGCTGAGCGTGGGGAGACTAGCTCTTGCAAACCAAGCTGCACGCAAGCAGGTTCACACGGTCTGGGAGATGGTCGGTGGGGAAGGCCAGCGGAATATCGAACAGACCCAAAACCTCCGAGAGAAGTTCTGGAGTAGTTTGTTATAGGGCACTATGCCGGATCGAAGGAATAAAGTTAATATTTATTAACTTAGTAAGTTATATTATATCCAAATCTAACGCCGGCACGATTCGGGACTACTGGCAGACGATGTCGAGAAAAGTACAGCGCAGTTGACTGAACACGGATAGAGAGCACCGGGAGTTTTATGTCGCTGAACCGATACAGTGTTGAATCTGCGGCGCTGAAAGAGAGGCAGAACTGGGAAGACTGGGGTAACCCAAAGACCAGAACGCGTAGGCTTAGCCCAGAGAACCGGAGCGCGAGGCGCGAACGAATAAAAGCAGCCGGAATGCAGCGCGGCCAAGCGGGATATTGAGAGGAGACCGCCTTTCTGGGGCTACGCACCCGCGCCAGGGCCAATGTGGGGGGTCCCAAAAACGATAGATAGGACGTAGCCGTGGGTGGATTGAAGGTATCGAGACATAGCCAAGTAACATGGGCTCGCAGGAAAAGAAGATGGGCGAGCCTGAGGGGCGAATGCGACACTCTAGATTCGCGTTGTCTCAACCAATTTTCAACGCCTGTATCGGATAGTGGAATTCTTCATCCACTACCCGTATACCTTCCAAGTTCTCGCTGTTGGCTCTGGAATTCAACGCCGCTCCCGACTCTACCGGCCGCGCCTGGATAACAGGTTCATTTCGCAAGGTACGGAATGTTCCCTGTTAGATGCAAGAGGTCTTTTATTCCACTGAGCGTGACGTGTGTACATTTACCTCTGAGAACTGATTCCGGTCCGACTCCTGTTCTGCTCGGTGGCAGCTTCATTGTCCTACCGGTACCCAAGCACATGGGCATTACACATTGGCATTCTAGGCAGGTGTTACGCAGTGTTCAATTGAGATTTGGATGGGTTTTTACAACGAGAGTGCGCCGAGAATAAGAGCCATGTTGGGCGAAATGAGATTACAGAGGACTATTGAGCAAGATGTACACAAAGCTAGTGAATTTAGTACTATACTGCGACGATTGCAATGTAAGCGATGCTCAAAACTTGAATCTGCGCGGGAAAAGGTCAGTCGATAACCAGAGATACAGGAAATCTGGGTCGCTGACCTGTGTTTGCAATTCACACAGCTGAAAAGGAGGAGAGAAGTGAGCAAGTGAAACGGACAAAGAGATGGAGGTACAAACTGTACATATGTCTAGTCAAGGAGAATCGATTTAACGGGAAGATTATATCCATCAATGAAGAACGTACGGTCATGGGCTCATCAGCACTTCTCGTCTGCAGCTGGCGGTAGCGAGATTTTCGCTGCGTCCATTGAGGCAAGGGGACAAACAAAAAATATATAAAACCCACTGCGTTGCACTTAGGGCACGTGAACGCGCTGGTCTCCGCCTCCTGCTCCTCCGCCCCGAGCAGATGGAACAAATCATCTTCGTTGATCGCGTCGTATGCCTTTTTTTGTTCCTCGGAGGCCATTTCGCGGTTGCTCATTTTGACAAACTCGTCCACTGGGATGTCGCCGCTCCCGACCGCTTTCCGCAAGCTGGGGTTCTTTTCGTCTTTGAGATTGACTAACAAAGACCGCAACCTCTGCCTGTACGCCGAAGTGATGCCGCCCATGTCGCGAAAGACGGCGGCCTCGATGGCTTTCGCCTTGGCGAGGATCGAAGCGACGGCTGCGAAGGAATCGATCAGTCGAAGTGCAGATCGAGGGAAGCAAACGCAGAAGCAAACGCACGGGCTGCCGAGTCGGAGGCAAGGGCACTGCATACGAGCTCAATGCACTTTTCACGCGTGCTGTCGTGCACAGTTTCGGGGTCCACGCCGTCCGACTTGAGAGTGCGCACATTCGACGTCGGACCACTGGGAGTCTTCTTCCTAACTGCTCGGGTGCTTAGTGTTAGATTCAGTTGAGGAGCGTATCCACACGCACCGGCGGCCCGGGTGTTGACGGCCACTGCACGCTTCGCGCCCCCTTGCTTCGCTTGATCGACCTCCGGGTGCCACTGGTTCAGAACCTTCTTCGCAAGGTGCGAAACCTTCTTCGATTCATGCGTTCGCAGCTTTCTGACGGTCAGACTAGCCTGGCTTTGCTGCAAAACACCATCATATTTCAGCCCAAAGCGGGACGGGGAGAGCAACACCCACCTTCAAAATGAACTCATGCCCTTCGAAATCTCGTTTCAACATATGCAAGAGGCTCGTGATGTCCTGCACAAGCGTTCACCGAAAGCTTCGCATGGTCGTTGCGAAGTAATCACTCGCACCTCGATATTGGATTCAGCAGATGCACATTGTAGCTGTTTCACGGTTTCCTTCAAATACGCCGCATCCGGCATCGCTGACTACATGAAAGAAGGAAGAAAGGAGTACTTACACAGCCTTGCGCAAACACGGTCAAATTTCGGCCATCATGCCGGTCTTTTCTTCCCCTCTTGTCCTCCGACCACCATGAGCGCCAACCTCAGTGCGAACCTCAGTCCCTCCGAAGTGATGCTAGTCCAACTGATGACCAAATTCTCTCTTACCTGGTACATTCATCCCATCGTCTTCCTCCAGGCTCTAATCATTGGCTAGCCGCGAGGGTGACAAGCTTTTCCGACGCTGGCCAGTTTGACGCCGCAAAGGGTTAGGGTGCACGGCCAGTATACCTGGAGAACGTCGTGCATAGCAACGAAGTTGAACTCGCTGTTCGGGGTTCGACTCCCCGCGTCCGAATTGCAAGACTGACAGGCGCTATGTTTTGGGGTATTTTGGGATACCCTTCTTCTCTTTCCATTGCGTGGGCTCAGATTGCTACATATCATGTGCGCAAACCGTGGATGTTATCCCCAGAATATCATTGAATGTATGTTCCTCTTCCTACCAAATTCTTCAACTCAATCAGTTATTAATGTGCGATGTCAAATCGGAGTCGCGCCAGTCCTTCCAATTCTTCCTTCTTTTCTCAAGAAAGTAAGTAAGTCATTTGAAGTGCACTGTAACTCGTTGTACGTACGTACGCTTGCTTCACGCTTTCACTCGCGCACCTTACCCAAGGAGCTGTAGCCCAGGAAATCGGATGTTGCGGGAGCGCACAGCGAGAATCCTTACCCCGTATTCCGCCTCGTAATCAACTCGCGCGCTGGGGTTCTCCCGACATCTGAATATAACAGCACCAGGCGAGTTATTTTTGTTGGTTTTCGGTACGTGTGTTCGACTCTCTCCCGCTCGTCTAGCAGGACCGAGTTTGTCTTCCGTCGAATAGCTGCTGCGTCCAATAGCTGAAGATTTATGGAAGAATGTATTGCGCAGGCTCGAATACGTGCCTCTCCTCCTCGTCAAGTTACAAGCCGAGGCTCCTCGTGTTTATCTTCCTTCCGGAACAATCGCGTCACTGATTTGATTTCTCGATTCTCACCTGTGAATCCAATTTATTGATCTATGATAATTCCTGGTGGGTGCGTTTCTCTACTTGGGGGTTCCTCTACGGCGCTCGTTATCTGCCCACATCACACGTGGCACGTTAACCCAAGAATAAGGACGTCACGGCGCACGACGAGTAGTCCTGAAGGCTCCGTACACGTTGAACTCGCAGCCCCGGATTCGATTCCCGGGTCTGAATAAAACAAATGGGACAATTTTATTGATATTTGGTACGGTCCCTATCTGCGTCTATTAATCTATGCTCCGCGTCTTTTTATTCAGTCTGTTCACTGTCCCAACCAATATCGAAGTCTTTGTAACAACCAGGAGGCAATAATCGGCAAGCAAATTGAGGTTAGGTATTCGTGTTTAAAGCCTTTGGATCCCAATCCGGGGTCATAGCTGTGCTTGTAGTCTTCGGATTCCCGGACCTGCAATTCACGACAAGGACTGGGATTAAATACTGGGATTCTAGGGTATATGCCGGACTGCGTAAATTCCATCAAGCGAAGGGGTTCGATCCGTACAGCCAAGACGTTGCCCGGCATCTGCCATCTTGGTTTGCCGCTGTATCAACCGTCTGCAGACATGGATACCCCATTCGCTCATAGTGAGTCCCTTCTGACCCAAAGATAAAACTCATAAAGCGCAACAGTTGACGGCTCGGACGATTCTTCAGAAGCCGACGATTCCAAATACCCGATAGATGTGGCCGACGAGGAGGCAGCCGAGGGCGAATCAGATGCATCCGGGATGGGCCTCAGCTGGTGAGGATTCGACCAGCAGGATGGCAGTGATTGAAATCGAGCTGAATTAGTTTCAGATGCCATCGTGAAAATCTATAGCGTCCTTGGGAGAATGTTCGGCGATAGACGAGGTGTACATGGGTTCTCCGCCTTCAGTGGTGAGTGGGGAGACGTACGAGTTGGAAGTAGGGATAGGAAACCGAAACATTCACAAATTCGTCATGTGCCCCCTAGAATTGCTGTAACTCGTGATGAGACCGTTGGAGACTGGAAACAAATCTGGCATTATTTCGAATGGCAAATTTAGTAGGAGACATAGGTAGGCGAATAAATGGATGGAGATTTACGGGGTGCTAAATCGTTCCGTAGAACACTCGGCAAACGTGGGTGGTTGTATTTTTTCAGGCAGTGACAACGGGCGATACGGACTCCGGAAAGATTAAAGTCACCGATGAGGCGATGAGAGAGTATGTAAACGTGAGTTTTGGATATTATATACTGAGAGAGACGCCGTCAATATTTTAAATTGAAGCGCGAACTGTCCAGCGGCGTACGAGAATGCCAACTAAATATCCTCCAATCCCACGATGGGCTTCTAACATCACGAAGGTCTTGTTGAGGCATGAGTAACTTGTGAACCGGCAAGTTAGGTTGAGTCTTGATTGACCGCAGAAAATGCGGATAGGACCGTTCCCTGACCGCGTTGACGGTTTGAGCGGTTCAATTGGAGGAGATCCGCTCTTCAATATCTCTGGGTTGTTTAAATTTTGAGGCACGCACGACTTTAGAACCAGGAGATGATGGCTGGATTATTCGTAGCTTGAATCTAAGAGTCAAGAGCCGCAGAGTGTAATTCGTAATCCCACACAGAGATTCGGCAGAGGAGAGAAGAAGGTACTCGTCACGGGAACGCATAGTTAGAGCGTGGTCGAGATGCGGAGAACTACGTACCTCAATTTGTGACTGGATGTTACATATTCTGGTCAGTTCTGAATCGAGGAAGGGTCAACCGTTAAACGGCTATTGGCTATTGGCGCGAAAATGTCGTTGACCATGAGAGGTAAACCTTGAAGCCCAGGTGAATTGAAATTTTGCTTTGACCCCATGACGGGAAATGTGTACGGTGGTTTTAACTTGACCAACTGCAGTAGAAGAGATCCGGTCGAAACACGATGATCAATTTCGGGGCTGCGGGGAGAGACAATTTATTGGGCAGCCCACTCGTAAGCTTCGGATGTTTTCGGACAAGGTACGCCCGATTCCAGATGGTAGAAGACTGTTGCTCCGGTTGCATATTCTCCATGAATCCACTAGAGCTGGAGAACGAAGTTGAGGAAAGAGTTTTGAAACTATATATCATGTATCAGAGGGAGCAGGCGCGCGCAACAGGAACGTTTGAAGGCACAACCGGATTCCTTGACGCGTAACACCTGGGTACATCTGCCAGGCGCGCAGAGCTTGAATCCAGGATCCGGAATTCTTGAAGATTTTGTGCAGCTTAGACGGATAGAAAATTCAGATACACCCCTCCCAGTCGGAGTGTAGGGGCGATGGAGTGTCGCGGAGGGTAAACGCCTTTGCCCTGGAGTCTCATTCAAGCGGCGTTGAAACTGCAGTCCAATTGCAGTTGTGGTACACTGAGGGAGGAGGCGGCTGACATAAGGCACCATTTCGGGAAATCTGCTGATTCACACGCTGCAGCTTCCCTGCCTTCCCGCTTTTTCGACGCGCTCTACCTCTCGCAAATGAATCCTCCCCGACCTTCGCTGACCCAAAAGGACGACTAGGCTTCTTCTCCAGGGACTTTTAGTGGGAGGAGCCCCCGGCAGATCTAGAAGAATGAATAACGCACCATTTTCAGTAGCGGAGGAGAGGCGATCGCATTCCTCTCCGCTTGCTTTCGGTTCTGACGTTTCGGTCCCATGCTTTCCATTGGAGAGCCTCGCCCGCTGCCTGATCTGTTCAGCCGCCAACAGACTAGGACTCCCGTCTTGGCCACCCTCGACTTCCGCACGTCTTCTCGGTTATCCGAGACGATCTAGTAGGCTACCCCCACCGTCTCGCTCTAGCTGCCACTCACTCCATGGGTAGAATGCTCAGCCACGCCTGCAACGCAGCTTTCTCCACCCTCTTGCTCTCGCATAGGCGTGTGGATAGATCGATCGAATCTCCTTGCAGTCGGACGGACTCCGACGAACGTCGCGTCCGAGTCTGTGCTGCTCGCGAGTCGGCTCTCGGCGCGCCACGCGGACGCATAGGTCTACTCGGGCTCGTGTGCACGCAGTGGTGATCGCTGGG
This sequence comes from Mycena polygramma, assembly GCA_029449255.1. NCBI lineage: Eukaryota > Fungi > Basidiomycota > Agaricomycetes > Agaricales > Mycenaceae > Mycena > Mycena polygramma. Next base: position 36,522 of record JARKID010000316.1, read on the forward strand.
ACACCGGATTGTAGACCCTGCTCGAGAGCAGTAGCGACGCACAAGATCTTGAGCCAAGGACACGCAAGACGTGGATGCCAGTATCGCGCCCTTTGCTCGCTCGTCCTGCCGGACGCAGGACGCGGTATCTCACTCTCGATGGGCGCACGGTGCACGACGGCGCCCTTGGACATCAACGACGACGATCCATCCACTCGTGTTTCTGCGCCTGGCGGACCAAGGGCGGCGGACCGTCGCCTATATTGCTCGAAGAGGCTGCATCGGTACGCCCATCTCCTGCGCCAATAACACGCACACCCATCTAACGTAGCTCCATCAGATTCTTCAGCTTTCTCGACGCCTTGCGCGCGGACGATGGGCTGCCGTCCCCCGTATACGTATTCGCCACACCGTCGCCAGCAAGGCGGACGAGGCTGGTGTCTCGACCCTCTGGATCAAGCAATGTATAACCCCACCACAAGCCGGATATTCTGGCTTCGCGAAACTGCCCTGCATGACCCGCGCACTCGACGTACGGCGGACGTCTCGCCCCGCACGGCGGTGCGCTGCGGTCCACTTCACGATTCTCCCCCGCCACGACTATCCTTGCCCTGCCTTCGCGCTCGACCTCCTTCGCCGTGCCCCGGGTGGACGAAGGCCGGGCGACGAAGCATGGAGGCTGAGGCTCCCACCGATGCAGCTGCGTGCACCGGCGGGGAGTGGACGTCGACGCGCACTCCCCACGGCGCCGTTCGTACGCCGTCGGTGCGTGGGTGGGGGCGATAGCGATGGTCGAACGCCGACCTGAGGTACATAACCCTCCGCTGCATCTGCGGCGCGGGCACCTCCCGCTCATGCAAGAGATTGCCTGGCCCCCGGCGCATGCACGGCGGCCTATGTGAATCGACCGCTCCGTAACCGCGACACCTGTATCTGAAGTGCACTCTACTCACGCACTGCGCGCCGCCCACACGATCCGTTGCAGCGCTGCGCCCTGCAGCAGTCTGGTCTAGACGCTCCCGCGCCGCTGCGCGTCCCCTGACAAGACTCCACACCACGTCCGTGTCCGTCCGACAAACTCCACGCGGAGGTTCCGACTGCGGTGCTAGATGCTGGAAGCAGCACTCCCATGCGGATCCGTCCGCGCGCCCTCGTCCTAGTACATCCTCAGAGCGATATCCACCCCCGTAAAGCGTCAATCCGCCCTCGTGCTTGGTTTACCTGACGAATACGAATAGGAGCATAATACGGAATGCATTAGTCGGGAGAGCGCTGACGCCGACGAGCGTGTGCTGCTGCCGAGTATGCCCCCGACTCCATTCTCGCGCAGCCTTCCCTCCGCGCCGCGGAGAGGGGGATGCTGGGATGCGCCTCGCCTTTAACGCGCACGGCAGCCGGGCGCTCCAAGCAGGTCGAAATTGTAAAGGGGCACGCGCAGATGTGCGGAAGCTCGGTGCAGCTGCGTCCCGCACGCTCGAGGTCCAGCTGTCGCAGCGGCGCCGGGGCAGTACCCGTGCGTGCCGTCCCCGTGCTTCGGCTGGGTCGACGTACGGATGTGGATATCCTAGCGCAGAGTGCGGAGGTGGCCTTCCCAATCGGTACACCAGTACATACTTACACACAGACTATGTAGTCCCTCCGCACGAACCGTCTTTCTATCCCCAGTTACCTCATCTTTCCCACTCCGCGCTTCCCTACGATTAGCGGATCCCTCAAGAATTGTAATGCTGCCTGTAGTACATACCGCATATCCGTATCCATCCAATGACTCCATACCGTTATCAATATTTTAATTTATTCCAACTCAGCGTCAGCCACTGCGCAAATCTACAGACGGAATCTTACTCTTCAACTCACTCGTCGATTTGGCTAAGATTTGTATTCCGAAAAAAAAAAGGCCGTGATGGCGCTAATCACAGGGGCTGTGCGGGCGCTTCCGAATCACGGCACTCTCTTGCTTTCCGTCTACTCTCATGGGTCTCCAAGAACTGGGGTCGTGTCAGACGAATTGGCCGCCTCTCCGGGAACTTGGGGGAAGTAACGCTATCTCGCTTGAACCATGATCAAGTCCAAACTTTGTCGGACCCAAGTCGGACCAGTCCTTTGCCAGTACTCACCTTGCAATTGCCTTGCTATGTTTATCGAGTCAATCCAAGACCACGGCACTCAACGAATGACGGGGAATGAATGGGGAAAATGGTTTGCCTGCAGGCTTGGTGCAGGCTAGATCTCGTACCGATTCCTGCTGCTTGATCTGGAATAGTACTGGCAATCCCACCACCGACGGGGCGGGCGAAATCGACTGTTGGAATCCACCTGCGAGTCCATGAATGGCTGATTCCATGCGTCTATATGACCTTACAGGCTTCGTCAAGTTACTGTGCTAGATCTGTCACAACTGGCAGCACTGGAAGCACGGAATCTCTTATTCTTAGACACCTCTTAAACGGCGCAAAAGCTGCTTCTCGGCGCTTATCCCCTCTTTCTCTTACCACCACCATCCATGACCTACGCCCCCGATCCCGAAGCCTGGTTTAGCTCCACCTCCATACCTGACAATCATGGCGTCGTCTCGTGAGTGGATTTCTTGTCACGGATCGTATCGTGTCCGAATCGAATAGGAGCGGAATGTTCGTGGGCGCCCAGCATCTCACGGTGACCGCGCGCAAATTGAAGAACGTCATCAATAACTACACGGTTGCTCCTGTCCCTGCCGGTAAGTTTTCTTTCCGCGTGTTAGCAAGCGCTGTATTTTGGACAGATTTCCGGATGTTCCCGCTGGGAGATATAGATCTCCAGCGAGAAATTTGTCTGGACAGTGACACGAGCGTTTTGTCCTGGTGTCGAGGATCAGCCCAACGCCGGGTCTATTCCGCCAAACTCAAGAATCGGAACGTCACTGTCGCGCTATATCAGGGTGATGACGCGGCGGAGGCATGTTACTGTTTGGTCTGCGATTGACCGTCTACAATGAAATTTTCAGGAGTGGCAGCAGTACATGACAAAACACCATCCGTTACGGTGAGTGGAAATACCATTCCTCGCCGCATAATTGTCGATAAATTGTTAGCCATCCTAATATCATCCAGATATACGGAGCAGCGAGCTCGAACGGTATATGTGCCGCTATCTTACACGATGGTACTACCTTGATTTGACGTGTGGCATAGAAGTTGAGTGCAATTAGATCTGATTCCCGTACAACACGGCCTGGACCTCTACAAGCATTCTCATTGCATAAGGATTTACGTTTTGGCGTACTGTGTTATGTCCCCCTTTTTGTCTTCCAGTAGTTAGCACGGTGCTGATTTTTTGAAGGCCTGGGAGTTTACTGTTACAGTAAGAGCATTGAACTTACTTTCGACACCCTCTCAAAAACCAGTCTCAGGTTGCAAAAGAATATCTGAACTCAATTTGTCAACGAAACACGGTTAGTTCAATCCTCTCTATCTCATAGCTCCGTATCAATGGTATTAGACTGAGTCGGAATGCAAATACGTCGCTCTACCGGACGGCTCTGTGTGGAGCTCGTACCCCCAACCGAGCCCTTCAATTTTCTTTGGGACTCCGGGACTCGCATACGTGAGGTCCCAGAACCCGGGTGACCATGGTGATCGATTCCCTGACCCTCCAGGATTATCATGAAGTTTACCATTGGACTCTTGACTACAACCAGCTCTATCAGTATCCCCCCTGGCGTAGCCGTGGATCTGGGGGCAGTTGTATTCCTGTCTCCGAACAACGACCTTGTTGAAATTGCCTCACCGCTGGACGGGATCGTTGATTTTTATCACTGGATTGAGTTGGACGGGGAGGAAATTACAGACGTAGAGAACGGCTGGACAAGGTATTCTAAACCCTCTGCTCTTCCACGACGTACAGTCTCAGTGTTGATTGGTACATCAGGGGAGTCGTTCAAGTCTTGGCTCAGGCAAGTGAACCACATTTTCAGCTGCCGCCAGATCACGTCCAACTTTGAGGACTATGGTATGTGTTGGCCACTACAGTGCTCTACTTTATTGTGACCGGCAACGTATGGTTCAGTTTTCAGTCGAGGGGCGCGTTTCTGCGTCACAATATCGACAACCACGACAGAAGTCCCACCAGGCTTCCTGTTTCGCTGCCCAACGTAGCACTTTCGCACCGGACCTTCCTCTTCTAGCTGGCCGAAGCTTACTGTGTATTGGTTTCTCGATCCATCCGGCGTCCAGCGTTTCAGCACAGAGGAGGCCAGCAAGCTCGGATTTCCCCCACTGGAAATGGGCACATCACTTGACATAGATTCTTCGGATTCCGGTTTATATGCAGGACTCCGTAAATTCCATCAACCGAAAGGCTTCGATCCGTATAGCCAAGACCTTGCCCGGGATCCTGGGTCCCTCTGTACAGCCAGCCCCCAACATCGATGCTTCATTTGCCCATCGTAAGCTCCTTCTGACCAAAGAATTCGCCCGTGGGACTCATACACGTTCCCAGTTGACAACGCAGATGATAATTTCGAGGCAGACGTCCGGGACTCACCAATGCAGGTGGACGAGATTGAAGCGGAGGAACAGGACGACGGAAATGTACCCAGTATGGACCTCAACTGGTGAGGAGGATTCCGTCTGCAGTATGGCGCTAAGTACTTTGTATTTATTGATATCGAGCTCTCACTATTGCGAAGGGAGAGAAGCCTTGACGACCAGGGGATACCTCGGTTGTTGTGCATAAGTAGTGGCGAACACTTTGAACGGTTGAAAGTTTGAACAGGGTGAATGAAAAAACGGAACCCATAATAGTGATTACCAATGCGAATGTGCCTCGTAGCCAGAGACTAATTCTGGATTTCAACACCGTGTAATTTGGCCGGACGTGTTTA
>JARKID010000317.1:0-41029 GCA_029449255.1 Mycena polygramma
TTTCATCCGTCTTAGGTGTATGGCCGGCTTTCTGTAACTTCATTCACTCATCCACTTTCTTGCAAGCTTACACGATTCGACAGGGACAGGTTTGTCTATTTGTATCACTGCGCAATGTACGATATTTCTAAACTGCACTAGTTGGGGGAGGTCAATGGCCATCCGTATGTAATTGCCGTCTGTGTGGGCTCAGTTCAGCTCATGATTCCGCTATTTTAGACAGGAGAGATCGACATTATATTAAGTATCTTCCTTCTCCATATTACCTGGAACTAACTTTTCGGGCACTTCCAGGAGGGAGTGCACGACAACGAGCACAACCAGGTGACATGGCACACTGGCCCAGGTTCGTCACATGCTACGCAGGCTCGTTGTGTTTCCGAGCCTTGTTTTTCTAGGATGTCTTTTGACTCTGGAATCAAATTACACCGGGACTGTTGTCGTGAGTTGAGATTCGTTGCTTGTAACTAGTGCCAACTCTCAATCTGTGTAGGAATCTAACAATGCCCCAAACCTAAACTGTGATGGAAACCTTCCCGGAAACGCAGGGTTAGTCCCCGTACATTTCACACCACAGTACTTGACTTATCTATCATAGGTGTGGTATAACGGAATGGAGCAAGGCATCTTATGGCCCATTTTTCGAGGCGCAAGGTGGCGGCGTCTTCGCCATGAAGTGGGACGAGACTGGGATAGCTGTTTGTGAGTTTTTGTCCCATAAGCTTTACCGTCTCTGAACATTTCCAAGATTCGTTTTATCGATCTGCCATTCCCAACGATATCACTACCGGGAGTCCCAATCCGGCTAATTGGGGCGTTCCCGTAGCATCGCTCGCTCCAGAAGCCTGCGATCCATTAACATATTTTGTGAACCACTCTATCATCTTCGGTGCGACGACTTGAGTGGTTGCAATCTTCGGTTACTGACTAGTTCGGTTTCAGACATCACCTTCTGCGGTTTTTACTTTCCGTCGTTCTAACTTTTCGAGAGCTAATGGGACTTCCAGGTGACTGGGCTGGCAATTCCTATGCGACGTCGGGATGTCCTGGATCGTGCGCCACCCGGTTGATGGATCCATCCAATTTTGTGGTATGAGCTTTGTCACTGTCGTGCGCACTCTGCTTACTGAGTACTAAGAATGCATCTTGGAGCATTAACTCATTGAAGGTGTACAAGAAACAGACCATAACCGGTTCAGTGTCCTCCACTGCTGTCCTGCATGTTCCTATACAACGGGTGTTCTTATTCGTCGCTCTTGTAATCTCCATGGCATAGTGAAACGAATTGATATCAGGACACGTATCTGTGCTATGTCTCCTGGTCCTCATTTCACAGTCAAGTTGTGTCCCATTCCGGTGTAAGAATGTTCGAGTGATGTAGATGGTGAATGTGACCCCTACTCAAGCAAAGCCAGAATAATATTACGTTCTCGATATAAAGAATGAACCTTGCGCCGTATCAGCACCAGCGATATTGAACATAAGCAAACAACACACCCGTTGATAACTCGGGGAGAAAAAAATCAGACAAGACTCAAATAACCCCGTGGAACGGCGGTCGAGTTGCGGCCGGACGCGGGAACGATGTATGCCTGCGAGAGAAACCAGGGGACCACGGTGAGGATGAGCTGTGAAGACTACTTGCGCTTCCGCTCGGCAAGGAAGATGTTGATGAGGCAGTGGGGAACACGGAAGCGGATGGCCACTGAGCACTGGACGATGGAACGGTTGCAGAAGAAGACGCCGACGGGATAGGGTAGCGGCGCTCGTAGGACTCTACGGCGTGCTTTGGAGGAAAGCTAGGGGATGACGGCGACCGAGAAGACGAGGAAGGGACAGTAAGAGCAACAAGACGGCTTTTCAAGACGCTGACGCGGTTCCTCATTCCCCGTAACCCTGATCGGACACCACTGGCCTGTGTCTGCTCTGCTCTAGCAGATAGATACGGTTCACCCCCAGAGGACTTCTCGTGTCGTCGTCCAGGGTTCTCAGTATCTGCACCGAAAATCGAGTTCGGAGAAGGGGGACTCGACCGCTGATAGTTGCCATACGGTGAAGTAGGGAGCGTGGTGGGAAGACGACGGATGGTTCTCTGTCTACGGTTGGGAGTCAACGCTCGCGCAGACATAGACAAAGTTGAAGTTGTTGGCACGTCATTGACACTCCCATTTGTCGCCGGCGGGCTCACGGCGGCGAAAGCCGGCCCAGCGATAGTCGCGAGCTGTGAAGCCTGGATGGTCGGGATAAAATTTTCGACCACTGAGATGTTGGATGACGTCCGGCGTTTGCCCTTGACTTGATCAGGACCAGTCAGCAGAGCCCGCCAGTCATTTCCTGCAGTCTCGGGAGGGGTCTGACGTGGGTTTCCACGCGGCGAAAAAGGGAGCTGAGCTTCTAAATCCACTCCGCTTCTAGAGGGACTCCCACCAGCCAACGCGACCCCCTCTAAATTATGACCGACATAATCATCCCACGAAAACGCGTAGGCATACTGAGGGGCCTCAAAGACCATGTCCCCCAGACCTTTGTCCGGGAGATCATCAGCAAGAGGGCCACAGTCATCTTTTAGGCTGCAGGATGATGCTGACACAGACGGCAAATTCGTAGTGTCGCGCGAGGAAAAAGACGCCTGTGAATACACAGACATCGTGGCCATACGTCTGTGTGTTCTTCCCTTTTTGCCGTTTCTTCTGACGGAGCGCATGCGCCTTGTGCTGCTGGAACGGCTACGGAACGTGTACGCCGACGAAATCTGGGAATATACGGATATAGCGTCATCGTCTTCGATATCTGAAGTATGGACGCGATTCGCCGCCGGAAATTCGTAGAAGGATAGTCGGGACGGGGGTGCTCGCGGCTCCTCGTGCCACGCGAACTCGGGGGTCGTCACTGTACAGGTCGACGAACCTTCGTCGTTGCTGCTACCTGCATGAGCTCGCGCGATCGCCTTTAGAGACGCCCCAACCTCGCTTTCGGGCTCACTCTCGTCGGATCCGTCCGAGTTTCGCGCGTCTCCGTCGTTTTCGAAGATCAGCCTTCTCAGAACATCCATATCGATCTGGGGTTCCGGAGCAAGTGGACGCTGCCATGGTGGCGAAACCATTGTTGCTATGGATGAACGGGATGCAGGGGAGAGCGGTGGCGGCGTGGGCATAGGCGATATCATGAACGACGACGCAACAGAAGCGGAATGCGAATGCTGCGGGGGTGTAGGCTCCGAAGACTCCACGAATGAGGCGACAGAAGATGAATGGGAATGCGATGGGGGTGGGGAGAGGGGTGATATGAGGAGAGATGCGACAGAAGAGGAATGCGAATGCATTGGGGGGGAGTCCAGGGGCGATATAGTGAGCGAGGCGATAGAAGAGGAATGAGAATGCGCCGGTGATGCTGAATGTAGTGGCACGGCCTCTTTTGGAGTCCGGCTTGTTTGGGGGATTGGCCGGAAATTAGTGGTAATTTTTACCGGTGGAGGGCGTAGCTTTGATCGCGGGGGGATCGTAGGGGGTGCAGTTTCGGTCGCGGGAGCCGCGACAGAACTTGGATTAGGAACAGGGGATGCTCCAAGTGACGTAGGAAGCTTGGGAAGTCGCCTGGGAGATGGGGAAGGGGAGGGTGGCAACATCTTTTGTATCCACATCTCCGTTTCTCCTGCCGTCAGGGAAGACGCAGAGGGCAAAAAGGCGAATTTCGCCGGTGGTGGACAATCAGGATGAAGAACACGAGTGACTGATTCTGAGGCGGGGGGTGTATTCGGGGGGTGCGGTGGTGGAGTACGAGGAGATGGGGGAATGGCAAGCTCCCAAGGTTGCTTGGCACGCGGTTTTTTGACGAGAATCATTTAGATTCAAGGACGGCAATTTCGAAATCGCTGTCGAGCGAGCTCGCATTGTGGACGAAGGAAACGAGGGCGACACATGAACACGGTCAGAAAGCGTGTTCTGAACAGAAGCAATGATCAAGCTATCTTGAACAGCGATGCCATCGAGATCTTTGGCAATTGACACTTCGGTTGAGATGGCTGTCGAACTGCTCGTGGAGACAGAGGAAGATCTCAGTTCGCATGCTATGTTGCCCGTAGCTGGCAAGACGGTCAATCAGAGAGAAAGTATGGCAGGCACAGGAAACACCTACCCCGCTGCGAGGGAACCGCAGAAAGATCTGGGACAGTGATTCAATAAAGTGGTGCAAGATTAAAGTAGAGTTGTACCCGGCTCCAAAATGTGTGAGACGGGAAGTATTGTCGAAGTCGCAAGAATATCGACATCTATCAGAAGACAAACATTGAGAATGGCACGATGTCCTGATGCACGCAAGGACTTGCCATCAATTCGCGTGTCTTTGAAAGAGTCATCTGCCGATGTATCTTTAGAAAGAATAAGAACACTACCTTCAATCAGTAGGCTCTCCTCGTCAACGATGACAAACGTCATCCGGCTGTCTGGCCTCTTTAGCTGTTCTTGATCCTCTCCATCTGCAAAGCGGTGAGTTGCAAGGAAGCCTGATAGCACAAGTCTACCTTTACTTGCAATTCGAAAGTGGAACCCCGATGTAACGGGACTCCGATTCATGCTCAGTCGGCCGAAAAAACCTTTCAGTTTAGCGGGAGACGGTACATCTGCCCTGAGCTTCTCGAAAGCACTTTGGTCTCTTTTCAACCCTACGACGGGGGGCGGAGACGGGGACGAGTCTGGAGTTGACCATTTCGATCGGGGAAGGCTTGTACTGGCGGAAGAATAAGATGTACACGCAGCAAAGGGGTCGATCTCCCACTCCGCCTCGGAGCCAAGTCCAAGGGGAGCGGGTAGAGGAAACGGAAGAGATGCAATAGAAAGGGCGGAGAATCGGTTCAGTTTCGGTCGATCCGCTTTGCTTCTCATCACAGTTGAAGGCGATGTGGAAGGACGGGAAGTTGACGTCGTCGGAGATGCCGGCAGTGAGATGGAAGAAAACGGCAGGGTGGAGTTTCCTACATTTTCCTCACACATGGCCGAGAGAACGGGATTGTGTGCGAGCAATGAAATTCCAGGATCCGACCATGCCGCTTGTGGCGACGACGTCGTGGAGATGTTCGATGTATCGGCAACATGCATTGTCCCGCGACTAGAGACGTGGACGTGGTTAGCGACCCTCGAGCTCCGGTGAATATCGGTAGTTGGGATGTAAATGGCCTGGCGGAATTCGGACAATGCAGGGGAGGACTGGCATCTGATTGGCCGGAGAGTCGTAGACTGCGAGGCGCAGGATGGGGAAGGAAGGCTGTAGTTGTGCATATGTCTTTGGGTGGGGGAACGGTTAGTAGGCGCACTGATACCATGTTCAATGGACATGGGAGGGCTGTAAGTTGGCTGTCGAAGGTACTGATTGTGGTGGGCATCGCTGCCACGCATATATAGCCCGAATGAGCCATATTCGAGCGGTTTTATCGGGAGGATAGACAGTTGTATGAAGGCCCGAGGAGGAGATGCGAATAGCAACCAAATAGCAAATCAACTGGCACTACTGAAGACGAAGACGGACGGCCGCGGTTTGTGTTGTTTTCCAACCCCATTGCCGTTTCATATCGCTGAGTGCTTACCCGGTACAGCAGTCGTCGAAGCAGACCAAGTTGCTGGGGCGAAACCATGGTCCATTACCAGTTGGAAACATGATGCGACACAATTCGGCGCAAAGCAAACGCTAAACGCAGGGTCTTCTAGCATGAGTTCGAAATTCGCATCGTTCATCTATGCACGATGGCGAGGGACGCGGGGAGCAGCTGGAGGGAATCGAGAACGCACAAAGAAACCGGTGATCTCCGGGCCATGCTTGAACGGGAACTCGGCAAGATCATTCATCCGTTCACCGCTACATACAGTGTCATACATGTAATTTACAGATCTACAGTTTCATTTTCCAAACTCGGTCGTCGATATCTATAGTCTCAGGGGCTCTGCGAAGCTCGAGCGAAGAGGAGTGACGCTTGCAAAACCTTTTCGAAATTAGTCGTCTCCCACTCATTGGTCACTGGTCTGGATACCTTTAAACATTGCCCATCCTGAATTTGTTCGAGTCAGTACGTGTCAGCTGAATCTTGATACGAACCCACCGTCACTCCCAACCGGCAAACTGGATTCATCAGGGTGAATGAGTCCCTCCATGGCCGGGGAAAATTTGAAGGCAAGGGCGTTCCCCGTGCTTGTGGACGACACTTCACGCGCGCCCGTTGCCAGCGCGTCCGGCCCAGCTACTCCGGCCGACTCTGGAGCCTCTCCCGGTGTTGCGGTGGGTACCGCTTTGAAAAGGCGCCCGTAAGAATTTCGCCACATCGTCGTCCATATTACTTTCACCCCTTCATCCGTCAGAAGATCCTCAATCAATGGGATGTTTACGTTGTAGAGGTCAACTTCCCCCCCTCTCAAACCACCTGAATCGGCACCCCAGCTATTCCACAGTCGGAGGATAATCTCAGAGGCCAGCTGGTCAGCAGGACGAAAATATGTCGAAGGCGTTGGATGGACGACGGTTCCGTACGAAACAGCAATAGAGCGAGTCTTTGACAAGGAGGCGCTAAGAGCAGCACCGACAGTTCCAGACGAGAGCGCAAATGCCGCTAATTAGTATCAGCGCATGGGTTAGCTTCGAAAAGGAATGGCGGCAAAACTGACAGGAGGTCTGGAAGAGGGCTGGTCAGCCAAAAGAGCTAGTAACCGAAAGACACGCACATTGCGACCGAAATTTGGGCCACTGATCTGTAGACAAGATCCTGGGTAATTGGAAACAAAGGCCCAAATAGATACGAACAAAGAGGTCAATTTCGCCAGGGTAGATGTTGTGCAAACCAACATTTGCACAGGTGGCCGGTGTCTAGAGAAGATCAGCGAACCGAGTGGATGGAAGCGCCGGAGAATACCCCGTCTAAGAGAATCCATTCGGCCTGTTCGAGCATGTAAAGAACGTTGTCAGACTTGACTAGTAACTGACCACTTCGCCATCTTTCAATGGCCGGGAGGTCGCCGATGTCTCTCCTGTCAGTCCGTCTGCGGAAATTCTTCAAATTCCAAAGGTTCTAATGGTGTCTGAACGCGTACCGGGACCCTTTGGATAGAAATATCGGCCCTCTGTGACTTCAGTTATGTGAAATGCCTTTCCTGAATACATGTGGTTGAAGTGAGGGGCATTCCGCCTTGGAACATTTACACACCGATCCAAGATTTCTGTGAGCTGGGTAACACAACTCTGACTTCCCAACCGAGAGCAACCAAGCGGTGGTAAAAAGCGAATATGAAAGGCGAAGTGGTTGAATCGGGTGGCCCGTCGTCGTTGGTGAGAAGAACCTTCATTTGATCTCCCATCACGGCTAAGAACTGGCATGACTGGTCGTGGCAGTGCTGCTTTAGGACCACTAATATTGAAAAATTGGGTGGGCACTTTCCTCCTCCTCCTCGCCTTGCCCTCCCCCTTCTCGAGGCCTTGAAGCCTTGTTCTCACCCAAATGCCCCCGAAAAAGGCGAGGCATCGCCATTCAGCAACTCAGCTTGCTTCGCTTAATGCCCTCTACGAACAAACTGAGCATCCCACCCTCTCCCAACGCATAGCTTTGGCGGAGTCTGTCGGCTTGTGCGTCTTTTCACAGTCTTCCTTGTACATTTTTGCAACTCGTTTTTTGTACGCAAAGGGAGACAAAGAGTGTCAACTCTTACTTTCAAAACAAGCGGGCCTCCACAAAGAAACGGCCTCGAGGCGTTCCTTATATATCTTCGTCTTCAGCTCGACCCTCCCCACACCCAGACATCGAGCAGGACGAGGTGTTTTCCCTTTCAGAAAGCACATCCCTTCCACCTCTGCACCCCGACGTCCCAATGCCTTCAGAATTTCCCGAAAGCATACCACAAGGATCGAGATTGCGCTCGTCAGACCAAATGGACGACGTTCAAAAAAACTACGCCCCCGCACCACATCCGACTATCGAAGATCTGTCAGTCGGATTGTGCGTCCATCTCTACTTTCCCGAGTCTTTGTTCATCCATGCTCGTGTAGGCGATATCAAAATGTCACAAATCGGTCTCCCACCGAACTCGCCTTGGCTAACAACAGCCAAAATGACCGAGGGGACTACGCAGACACTTCACCCGACTCTTCGCGTCCATTCCCACCTGCGCTTGATCAGCCCTCATTGACAGAGAGAGGACGTCGTTCTCCTAGTTCATCTGCCGTCGATGGTCTTGTATCCCGAAGTCGAAGAACTTCGTCCCGCCGGAGTGCTACACCCTACTCCACAAGTGCTGCCACTTCCGCGCCTGCTCGCCAGGCCTCGAGGCGGTTGATGACGCCGAGGATGAGGCCCTCCAACTTCCAGCTCGAAGCCCTCAAGCACTTGAATAGTAAGACCTCGACCCCGTCCATCGAGGAGCGATCTGCGCTGGCCCTCGAAATCGGCATGTGAGTATTGACCGTCTTGTTAACAATCCATTATTGATCCCCGCAAAGGGAAGTCGGCAAAGTGACCAACTGGTTCAGGAATTTGCGCCAATCGGCCAGGAAACGGGAGAAGAAGGTCGGTCGGCGACATGGGGGAGGGAGCGAAGACGACCTGGATTACACGGACAGCTACTTTTATTCACCCTCAGCGTCCGCGTCTGCATCACGATCTGGCACGCCCTCGCTGGAGCGGGAAGATGGGCAAAGACATCCTCGACGACTCTTGCATTCGCATTCAACCGATGACGACGAGGACGAGGATGAATATCCGCAAGAGGCTGTGACACCATCTCCATCACAATCTCCGTCACCCACCTCGTCCCCTTCTCTTGCCCGCGTCCTCGATTTCAGTGTGGCTACTGCCCTGCAAGATGCCATGGCTCAGATGGCCAAGGTGGACAAGTTCAAAGATCTCGCAGAGGATGCCTTGCTTCTGCTCGAATTCCAAGCAACATGTCAATAATACTCGCGGCCGATCCTCCTTATTTGTTCGTCTTCCACTCGCACCGTGCCGTCCTGCTGCTGACTTGCGATTCAGAGTAATACGTTTAACATATGCCCTGCGATGATATTTTCTCGCCCTCCAAAAGTTGCTTGCGAAGAGCCCCCCCCCATTCAATACACTCAGCGTATAACTAATATATTTTGTTCCCGTACACACTGTCCAAACCCCATCCTTGTTGTTGTAGTCGAGTAGAAATGAATTTACCGTGCCCAACTATTTAGTGAACTTTGAGTCTTGAGATGTCCGTGTTTGGCATAGGCTTCAGTTGTCCTTGACCCTCCGTCGCCGCACCGCAAGACAACGGACGACGCCATGGACGCCGACAGTGAGGCCCGCCCTGTTGCAGATGCCCTCGCATCCAAGGTTGTTGCCGGCCCTCCCGTTTCCCCTGATTCCGACGCCCTCAGAGCGCAGAGTGTCCGCAAGTCCGTCTCTGTTGACTCTTTCGCAACAAGTCAAGGACAGCCATTCTCGTCCTCTCGCCCCAACCGTGGCCACACCGCTTCAGCGCTCGAGGCTCCCCGGAACCTCATTTTCGACCGGTCCCAACGAGAGCGCGTGCCCGTGTACAATGGCCGACAGCGCGGAGCCAGTGTCAGCTCGTCTCTCCGAGATGATTATGACCCCTCTGGCGATTCGGACATCGAGCGCTCTGAAGCGTTTCCCGAGCGTTATCCCGGTATGGACAATGTTAAGCCAATCCGTGGCGGCGAACTCCCCCTCCCGCCTCGCACCACCACACTCAGTACCACTTCGAGCATGAGTAGCATCATGAGTGCTTCCTCATCGACTTCCAGCACCGAAGACGGCATTCATACTCGGCAGCAGCCGAGGTCGTCCATTCCTGCCGCCTCCGCCTCTTCGAGAACCGGACGAACCCGCAGTGGCAGTTTGGGTGTCTATGCTCCTCATCCCGCCAAACGCATGCTTATCAACACGCACGCCCCTGATGTGAGCTGCTTCATTGTTTCGCTCGTGTCACAGCAATTCAAAGCCTTTTTTCCTAGCTGGGTGCGTCCAACCGGGACATCCCTCTGACCCTTCTCGTTGTCGGTGCAGCGAAATGCGGCAAATCAGTTGTCATTAGGAAGGGGCTAAAAGACTATGGTCTCTCCGAGCCCACGAACCACTCGTTCGAGGTGCAATCCAACTACTTTTCCGCCAGCTGTGCGTTCACTTTTAACTATGCCCTTTTGGTCCTGACCACCACCGCAGACAGTCTCCGTGTAGGCCGCATCCGAGATGGTGTTGAAGATTATGCCCTGCATGTCATAGAAGCGGACGTATCGAAAACTACTTTGGATGACGCTGTCTGGCCCGATGGTTCTCCCGGAATAGACGGTGTCATCATGTGTTACGATGCCTCCGATCCCGATTCATTCCTACCTGTTGAAGGGCTTCTCCGTGAGTTTGCTCCTTATCCGATGCCGCTCCCGCTGAGATGCGATTCCGCCGCAGAACGATTCCGAGCCATGATGATTCCAACAGTGGTGCTCGCTTGCAAGTCAGACCTGGAGCGCCGCGTTGATCCCCAAGGAGCAGCAGCCGACTTTCTGCAGCTTTACGACAATGGGCTTGTCGAAGTCTCTAATGCACAAGATGCTGGCAAGAAGAAAATGCGCCAAGCCTTCGAATGGCTCATTAAAGCAGTCTTCCGCGGCCGACGTCCGTGTTCTTACCTTCGTGCATAGTTAAAAGGCTGATTGGTCCATCGTTAGATGCAAGTACAAACGAATCAGACATCGATTACCGCAACCCGGCATCCCCAGTCCTACTGATATCTCCTCCACCATGGGAGACATCCCGCACAGTTACACCTACCGCCTCTTCGTCAGTATCTTCAATGAGTACGCTCTCTCAGGGACACAGTGCGGCATCACGTCTCCCCAACTCACCACTGCCTACTATCCCCGCCTCTCGCTCTCCAACTGTTCCCAACTCTCCGACCAGAGCGCGATCCACTGGTGATCTACTGTCCGAGCATGAAAAGTCGAGAACCCGTGATTGGCAAGTCGACAAAGATGGAGCTTTCCCTAGTGCCATCGGAAGGAGCAATTCCAATGCGATACCGTTGCAGAAGACACCGCCGTCTGGAGAGATCACCGATGTTGTGGAGCCGCCACCGAGCAAGAAGGAAAGTAAGGAGAAAGATGCAAGTAGTCGTCCGTGGGCTACCCTGGACGAACTTCTCGACAAACTTTTGTTCCTGGCTGTTAGCGGAGACGGTAAGCTCGTTCCAAATGCCGCAGGATGACCTTTCTAATTGTTTCCAGATCCAACGTATATAACGCACTTTTTGCTCACATATCGGAGGTTTGCAAGTCCGAGGAGCATCCTTTTGGCTATGCAATTACGATTACGGCAACTCGATCAACCTTCCGGCGATCCAATGTTTGCTTGCTTTGCACAGATGAGGTTCGGCGATTTCTTATGTCCCCTTCACCTTTTATTCATCTTCATCTGCTACAGGATCTGCCATCTGCTCGAGCAATGGATTCGTGATTACCCGTACGACTTCAAGGTCCGAGGGACTCCAAGTGCTCTCTCCGCGCTTTTCAAATCCATCACGTCGAAAACATACCTCCTTCATTATGGTTCTGACTTCCTGCCGTTCCACGAGTTACTGCCGAATCTCGTCGACAAGGATGCTGCCTGGGCTCATAAACCTGACTACCCGGAGGATGAAAGCGACTACGACGATGACGAAAAGAGTGCCGTGCTCACGCTTAGCAGCACCCACAGTTCAGAGTCTCTACCCCCAAGTGCGCGGTCATCTGTCAAGGCTAAGCCGCCACCCCCCAATCCCGAGTGCATTCCGAGAACGCAAAGGGAGTCTTCCTCTCGGCAATAATAAGCTGATGACCACTCAAGCAACGCCGAACGGCGTGCCGCAGAACGAAATCCCTGAAGTCAACCATAGATCTCAGCTTAAAGATCTCCTCAAACTTGCCGCGGATGTTAATTCAACCGACTCTGAAGAGATTGCGCAGGAAATCACACGTTTGGAGGCCCAGTTGTTCTTGGATATCGAAGTACGGTTTCACTCTGGTGACCTCTTCCTTGCAACGAACTGACCGTACTGTTTGATAGCCTCGGCACTGGCTTCGTTATACCTTTGTTTCCGGCAAAAAAGATCCAGCGACAGATTCTATCGCCCGTTTCAACGACTTTTCCAACCATCTAGCTAACTGGTACGACTTAGCATTATCGATTTTCCCCATTTCTCACTCGCAAGACCTTCGTTTAGGGTGGCGTCGCTTATTCTATGTCACGACAAAGCGAAAACCCGAGCGAAACAAATCGAAAAGATTGTTGAAATCGCCCAGAAGTTGCGCGGTTTGAACAATTATTCTGCTTTGCGTGCTTTTGTTGCTGGGATCAACCATTCTACCTTGCCCGGTGATCAAACTATGGAACAGTTCAAAGCAAAGTCCCCCGACCAGGCCAAAAACCTCCAGTCCTGGGATGTTCTTCTTCAGCAAATTCGGTCTCATCGGGCGTATCGACTGGCACTGAGGAACACAAAAGGCGCTTGTATTCCAGCCTTGTAAGCAAGTTGGCCGCTTTTGGTTCCCATTTGTTGACAGCCAGCAGGGAGGTCCACATGTCCGATCTACTCCGGGCGCACGAAGCTAATGATGACATTAACCCATCGGATCCCAGCAAGATACATTGGGGCAAGTTCAATATGATGGGGAGATTCATCAACAGCACAACGCAGTGCCAGGCCCAATGTCGAGCTGTCGGCGATTACAATTTTCCTGTGAGACAGTACATCAACGACTTGCTGTCAGCTAAGTGCGTTATGACCGATGAGGTGGGTCTGGGTGGTTCTTCTGCTTGGATCTGAGCTGACACTGCGTGCAGATGCAAACTGCACAGATGGAAAAGTCGCGTAGCGCCCCACTCGAGTCTGAGTTTGATGGTCCCAGCCCACCAAGGATCATCTCACGAGACACATCGAGCCTGGGCATCCAAGCGAAGGACATCGCGAAGATGCGCAAGCTTTTCTCGTGGTAGATGGTGATTTATTGGCGGGCCATTAATTATTGTATACCTCGGAATGGACATTGCCACGACTTTCATGCTTATACCCCCAATGCGCTCTGTAATCTGTATTGTAAGTAACCGAATGTAAACCAGGAGCTCTCATCTTTGAGCCGAGCAATCTCAAAAACGATTATAATTTGCCTTCCTTCAAATTTCTAACCCATCACCACATTACGTACTGTCCGAAGCCGATCAAACATTTTTTAACCCAACCCGTCGATCGTTAGCTCCGTTGGCCAAATTTCGGAATGGACGACTATGTACTGACTATCGACTCCGACGTCGAGGAAAACCTTCCTCCCGTCAAGCCTAAAGATGACGACCTCAACCCAGAGTTCGTCTTCGACCTCTCTGGGGACCCTTACGCAGATATACTGGAGCAGCACACAGCAACGCACGATGTCGTCAAAGGCGGGACAAAACCAGAGCCTATATCGGTTGACGATATCATCGCTCGCCGGAGACTTGGCACCAAACGGAAAAGGGCTATGGAGGAAGAAGACAGTGCAAGCGAGGGCGACGAAGCGTCAGCGAACGAGGATAGCGATGGAGACGAGGAGGATTTTGATGCCCTACATGACGAGGACGATGCCAGTGATGAAGAAGATCCACTCGCGTCCTCTGGCGAAGACGCAGCAAGTGGAGAAGAGGACGAGGGCATGTCAGATTCCTCTGACGACGAGTCTGAGCCAGAAACTCAAGCTGAGAAGGACCGAAAAGCAGCCTTTTTTGACTCCGAGGTCACCTCGACAGAGGAACATGCCTCGTTTCTGACCATGAATCTGGCCCGCCCGATACTCAAAGCTATCACCACACTCGGCTTTTTGAAGCCTACGCCCATTCAGGCAGCGACTATTCCGGTTGCATTGCTGGGCAAGGATGTCGTTGGAGGAGCCGTGACTGGTTCCGGAAAGACCGCAGCTTTCATTATTCCGATGCTCGAGCGTCTCTTGTACAGGGAGAAGGGTACCAAATCAGCGGCCACCCGATGTCTGGTTCTTGTGCCGACGAGAGAACTCGCAGTTCAGTGTTTCGAAGTTGGTTGCAAGTTGGCAACTCACACTGACATCCGATTTTGTCTGATAGTTGGTTCGTCTTTAAATTTCCATTCTCCGGTGAATTACCATTAACTCCTCAAAAGGTGGCTTGTCCGTCAAATCCCAGGAAGTTGCTCTGCGCAGTCGTCCTGACGTCGTGATCGCTACTCCCGGTCGACTCATCGACCACATTCGCAACTCCCCTTCCTTCACACTGGACACTCTGGATATCCTGGTCTTGGACGAGGCTGACAGAATGCTATCGGATGGTTTTGCGGATGAATTGACCGAAATCGTCAAATCATGTCCTACTTCGCGCCAGACGATGCTGTTCTCTGCCACCATGACTGACTCTGTTGACGAGTTAGTCAGGATGTCTTTAAACAAGCCCGTGCGGCTCTTCGTAGACCCGAAACGCAGCACCGCTCGTGGTCTCATACAAGAGTTTGTTCGCGTCCGTGCTGGCAAAGAGGCAGAGCGTTCCGCACTGCTTGTCATCCTGTGCAAAAGGACGTTCAAGACTAATGTTATAATTTTCCTTCGCAGCAAAAAGTTGGCTCACCAGATGCGGATCGTCTTCAGTCTGTTGGATATGAAATGCGATGAATTGCATGGTGATCTTACGCAAGAACAGGTTCGGTTGTATACCTTGTGCGTATCATTTGCTCTAACCCTGTGCAGCGTCTTGCTGCTTTGCAACGCTTCCGGGATGGATCCGTTGACTATCTTATGGCGACTGACTTGGCCTCTCGTGGTCTCGATATTAAAGGCATCGAGACCGTCATCAATTATGACATGCCCGGGCAACTGGCACAGTATCTTCATCGCGTTGGACGGACAGCTCGAGCAGGCAAAAAAGGACGGCAAGTTTCCATACATGTATCAAATTATCGTGTGACTGACATGGTACTCTAGATCTGTTACCCTCGTCGGGGAGGCTGACCGAAAAATGCTCAAGGCGGCAATCAAGCATGGGGCCGACGCGGACCAAATCCGCCATCGAATAGTGCCACCGGAAGCCTTTGCGAAATGGGTCGAAAAACTAGACGAGATGAAAGATGAGATTTCGGAAATTCTCAAGGAGGAGAAAGAGGAGAAGCAGGTTTGCTATTCCCTGTCTTTGCCGTTCAAACCTGGCCTCATGTGCGTCTAGTTTCGCCAAGCAGAAATGGAGTTGAAAAAGGGTCAGAACATGATAGAGCACGAGGCCGAAATTTACTCGAGGCCTGCGCGGACTTGGTTCCAGACTAGCAAAGAAAAAACGAATGCTGAAGGTTCGTATATCTCTGCATCGCAAAGCCTCCATTTCACATTCATTTTCCAGCTGTGAGCAAAGAACAGTATGAAGCAAGCGCTCTACCGGTTAAAAAGGGTAAAGAACCGGCGCCCTCTGCCGACAAGGTATATCATATATTCTCAATCGACAATCGTTCGGTACTAATTGCCTGGTGTAGCCCAAAAGAGACAAGTTTTCCGGCCTCACGCGTAAAGCCAAGCGACGAAAACTTGCAATGGAGGAGGATGCGGAATTAGGCGATGACCGAGCGACGCAGGCAGCCATTCGTTCCGCAAAAAAGAGTGCTCGCCCCCCCAAGATAGGGATCCAAACTCCACGCCCTCCATCGAAGAAAGGCAAACGGAGTGACCGCAAGAAAACTACAGCTCGTGCTGGAGGTGCATTTGATAGAGATTTGGGCCAGAAGGGCGGCAGTAGAGAAGGTGTACGATCCAATAAAGGTGATGCCGTGGGGAAAATTGGCAAGCGTAAGAAATCATAGCGTAGTCCTACTATTTTCCTCGATGCACGACGTCGTCGCTGTGCTGTTTGAATTGTCGTGACTACTTCACGTGGTGTGACTTTTCGTGTGCTGCCACCACATGGAACAAAACTTCGCTTCATTAGCAGCGGTCCATTTACCGTCCGTATGCAAACTGCTTGCGTCCGCATGCTGTCCGGACAAGGACCTCTTGGTCCTTGTGTCCCGCCTGGGTGGCAGGGATCGACTGAGTCTTTGGAAGATGCAAGGGGTCAAAACATGGGAAGTGGATGTCGGAACCGACAACAAAAGCAGCGAACAGATCGTTGGTCTAGCTTGGAGCCCAGACGGTATCATTTACATCCTTCCCATCTGACATTCCCTGATTATTCTCCAGGGCAGAGTATAGCAGTCGCCCACGATCCTCCTCGATTGACGCTCCATTCTGTCCAGGACGGGCATGAGGAGCGTTCCCTCCTTTTAACAGCCCCTTCTGCCGGTCAGGGACGTATCACAGATGTTTGGTGGTTTCAAACGGAGAAAATTGTCACCGTGAAAGCAATCCCGGACATCTTCAAACGAAATGGCCTGATAGTACGTCTTTCTCGTACCTGCAACATATCGATATCTAGAACTAGGTCTAAATAAAGCCCGGGACCTCACATTCGATTCTCAGAACGCTCCCGCTCCTGGATAGTTTGCAGGAAGAGTCTCAAAAGCTCACGTCAGTAGTACCCATCGATTTTATTCGCCACATCTGTGCTGAGATGACTTCTAAGTGCGACTGATCTGTTCGCATTTCAAGGCTCACAGACCAGGTCGAACCCGAAGTCGTCACTTCCAGATGTTATCAAAAGCTGGCCCACGCTAAATTCAGATCCAATAATCGCTTCGATGAACTCTCATGTGAAGCAACCAGATCCCAGCAATGGGCACTTGGATGTCGCAGACGACGCCAATGTCGACAGCATTCTGGCGGTCACCGATGATGCTGGTCGCATCCATTGTTTTCTGGACGGGAGCTATTACCTAGGGCCAATTTGCCTTGGCTCTCACTTGCGTATACCGTCTCTGCTCAAAATCCCCAAGCGTCCCGTCTTGATTGGCTACCCTCAAGATACCCTTCACGGCGGAAACAGCACGGATCTGCTTCCTGTGTATGTTCGACTTCCCATGCTGGAAGACCGGCAGATACGAGACATGGCGAGGGTCTCCTCAAGTTCGCGAGAATTAGTATGGTACTGTATTCGTGTTGTCAAAGAGATGCGGGCGGTCTGGTTCGGTTCTGAGAGTCTTAGTGGTGCACGAGAGCTTGGTCCCAAGTGGGTCAGAGCCTTGGAAAAGAGGCAAAGAGAGCAATTCGGACGTACGTTGCCATGTTCA
The DNA here is from genome assembly GCA_029449255.1 of Mycena polygramma. Taxonomy (NCBI): domain Eukaryota; kingdom Fungi; phylum Basidiomycota; class Agaricomycetes; order Agaricales; family Mycenaceae; genus Mycena; species Mycena polygramma. The sequence goes on from JARKID010000317.1 coordinate 17,193, forward strand.
TTATCAACTTTTGACTAGAGATTGTTCTAGAACAGGAACCGACTGCAATACTGGACCTTACCTGTCTTCTGCTCACTGGTCGAGCATCCGAAGCGCTCTCAGATTTTCTTGGCAGCGGCGAACAGATGAGTGAGAGGGTGAAAACAATGTGGAATCAACATGTCCTTTACTCAGCCAGCTCTTTGCAGGGGATTCAAAAGTGGGAATCTTCAGTCACAGAAGCTATCGTCAAGTTGCGCGACTTTTCTGAGAAGAGGGTGGCCCCTGCGTGCCAACGTCTTCACCTCGTCTTGGAGGAGGTTCTCGGCTGGTCCCAATTGTGAGTATGACTCCTCGAGTTCACTCATGTTCTCATCTCCCAAAGATCGCAATACGCCTCTTTCCAACTTGTGACCCAAGACATCGAAATCTGTCTCGATTTAACCGCTCGAGCAATCTTTATATCTAGTTGGCTCGCTGCCGTAGCCCGTCGTGAACTTTCCAGATTCAAGGAATTCATAAAGTGGATTCGCCTTGGTGCGCCAAATGTATCGTGTTCCGTCATACGCGTGTTCGAACCGTTTCATTTTTGTAGAAACGACCGCTGCGAATGCGGCACCCGATTTTCAACCACAAGTCCGCCACGATATCTTGGAAGTCAACAATTACTTCATGTCGGGTTTGGTTGTTAGCTCTATCGATAAATGGTTTATGGGTCCCGTCCCTCAATTCAACCCTCGAGAGCTTGGTGTCGTGGACGTTAGTCCAACTCTCCGCACTAGTCTTGAGCAGGCACGGACCGCAGTTGACCAGACCCAGTGGCAAGCGGTATGTTGTCCTGCTTCAACTCCAAATGTTTTTAGGCTAATTTATGTGCTAGACTACTGTGCAGAATGAGTTAAACCATCTGGACCGTAACCTCGATGCCCTAGTGCAGGAATTAGCCTCAAGATGCCAGCGAGTATTCGATGGCGCAGCTGGAGCAAGCTCGCGTTCTGCTTTGGTTTCGGCTGGACGGGATTCTATGGCAAGCCAGGCGACACCAGCGAGGCCAGCACCGCAATCGAATCCACAAATTACTATCCGCGAACGGATCATTCTGGGTGAGAACGAGGTACGTCGACTAGACGCTTGAGGAAGTCGCCATACCTGATTGGGCCTGTTCAGGACGATGCCTTTGTGCAATATCTTGCGATGCATATCCCTTCCGCTTCCCAAAATCGGACCTTCTGTGCGTGAGCTGATTCTGCCTGAAGACGTGGCAACTGCTCAAGGGACAACAGTGTGTCTAGCACGAGTCGGCTTCGACGGTAAGCCTTCCCAATTGCCTGCCTCCGTTGGCATTGCGCTTCTCGATGGAATGCTTCCCGCGGAACGAGAAGAAGCAGGACCAGTTCATCTCGAGATCCTAGACGCTCAATTCTTTGACGATTCGTCCGTCGTAATTGTTCACCGGCTTCGTAACCAACCGGGTGAGCTGAACGGAAGTGTTCTACTCAATTTCTCGCTGATTGTGATTAGGGGGAGCGTTTATAGCGACGGTTGGCTACAGTGAACTAGAGTATCAAGAGCTAGGCCCCGCCGAGTATGTAAATACGCAGACGCGGGAAGATTTGATGCACCGGGCGACGGAACTCTGGGAACAAGGCCAAGTAGGTTTCAACCCAAGTGAACGGACATGTGCTGATGTCTTCTCAGCTGGCCTCGATACCGATGCCGATTAAGGGACGGCGAGAATTGGCGTACGGCGGATCTGGGCCCGTGTCTTTGGCATTGAACGGTCGTGTTGGACGGAGGGTGGCCTGCGTGCTTGATGGACAGGGTACAAACATGGAAACACTAGATCTAGAGGGAGACGCGGAGCAGGAAGGAGATGAATGAAATGTGTAGCATAGTGTCGGAGATACCCAGGTGCTCCAGGTGTGGCGCGCCTGCTTGCAGCGTAGTCCGTGGAATCCAGATATTTTTTTGTCCGTGCCTCAGGACCTGACAGCAACCTTCGGTATCGAACGCGCGAGACGCCACTGCAAGTTAAGTTATCACAGCGAAATGATGAGGTAGGGTCCGCGGCCTCCTCCTCGTGGCTGGGTTCGAATCTTCATGGCTTCTTCTACTACCATGCATGCTTAAAACAACAAGGTGATACACCCGGGTCGTCCACCTTCTCCTTCCACCCCTACCGCCCTGGTACTGTGAGCTGCGCGAGTCGTTTGGACGTCAATTGGTTTGGTTGTAAACTGCACGCATTTTCCGACGCTCTTGCTTGCGAATCTGACGGCCACAAAAAATCTCTTTTCCTTTTCTACGGAGCGGCTCTCTTCACGCCGCTGGTGGTCTTTCCTCGCTCTGCCCTCGCTATTCACGCAGCTTTGAGTACGCTTGCTTGCGATCTGGACCCTGACTGCGCTTGGCCCTCGTTTTCGCACTCTACCTTTTCTGGCCGGACGCCACAGCTACGCTCGTATAGGACGCTGGTACTTTGTTTAGCTCGTCACTCTCCCGCTCTCCATGCCGAAAAATAATAGCGAAGGTATGTTGTGACCACTTTTTTTTGAATATTTGTTCCTTACCGTGCAAATGATCGTACAGACAGAGCGGCGGATATCGCGATTAGGTTAATAAACGCGTCTTTCTTAATTTAAGATGGGACCCAGATTAATCTCCCGGTAGGAAGAAGAAAAACGCAGACGCACAGGCCGCCTTCAGGGCGCGGAGAGCCAACTATATTGCTACGCTCGAAGAAACAGGTGAAATACATATATTGCCATTTATTTAGCTATTTGTTCACTTCTTGCGTCATGCAGTAACTAGCTTGGAGAGCGTCGTCCTACAACTCCAGGACTCTTGTCGCGAGGCCCGCTCCGAGGCTCAGGATTTGCGCCAACAAAATGCCAGCTTGCGACACGAATATCGCGAGCGCGAAAAGTTCTGGAGGACCTTGTGGCAGTCAAGGAAGACCGGCGACAACGACGAGCTGCCACCACTTCCCCAGCCCATCCTCAATAGCCACATGGGGTCCTCGCAGCTACACACCTACGGCGCCGAGAGCATGGCGTACAGGTCGCACGACGATCCGACAATGTGCAGCGGCCAGTACAACGCCGGGGCCTACAGTCATTCCCCCTCTATGCCGTATGCCGCCGCCGGCGACGTTTCTAGTGAAAACTCCCCGCACTCTCTCACTCAGCGCGGCGCGAAATACGGCCCTTATTCGTACAGCGTCCACAGAGATCACTCTTGGCCGCAGAACATGGGCCAGAATGCGTCGTCCGGCGGCGAATCAGGTCCCCCCACGAGCGCGCACTCTTCCAACTCTCCTACTTTTGGTGAATCCCCGACCTTGACGTCGTCTTCCGATCTCTCTGGGCCCTTTTCCACCAGGTTCGGCGAGGACACCAAAGTCCCCGTCAATAATCTCGATACCGCGCCCTACGTGTTTCCTGGCAGCCGATCCATCTCCCCTAGCAGCACCACGCCATCCTCCTCCGCGTCCCTGACGTCTCCGTTCCAATTCGCGTTCCCTGATAGTGGCGTGCCGCCGCCGCACGACCGGACTGATTTTGACTACCGCCGCCATTCGAATCCGGGCCGTCCAGACGTTGGCCTTCATGCTGAGGTGTCTTTATCTGGCCCGGGTAGCGACGCTGTCCGCTACAGGCTGGGGACACGCAGAACGGATTCTGGTGCCGATCGCCCGATGCTGCCCATCCTCCCTCCGCTCTCGATGAGTGATAATGGCTCGCAACATGATCGCGGCAGCAGCGATGGCGACTCTAATTCCTACGGCCATTCACGGGTGCGTCCACGTCGCGATTCAGCCATCTCGCCCCCTTCTCGTTCAAATTCTCCCTCCACCGCGCCCCCTCTTTCCGGAACACTTGCCGTCATTAAGGCTCAAGCGTTTGGCGCACTACGAAGGACTCGAGCGCGGACCAAAAAAACATCGGATGCACCTGCCAAGACGGCCCAGGACATCCTGGAAGCCAGGGGGATTGAAATGGGAGTTTCCTCGGGCTCTAAGCGGCAGCGAACAGAAGAAAGCGACGGGGAAATTCAGCAGACATGATTGACGCGATGTAACACGTGACCGTGCAGGACTTGAGAGAAAAAATTGTACCCGCCCTTTTGAAACTGGACAGTGTAGAATTGTAGAACCTACTAATACTCGTCGCCCGCAGGCCTGTTTCATAGTGTATTATAGCTGTATATTGGTCTTGCTGTCTTGAAAATATTGCTTTCTACTGGTTCCGTCCATCGCACATTCGCAAAATTAGCAATTAAGTTTGGGGACCGCAACGTCCCATGGTCCCCGGATTTCACTGGTATCAGGGGCACGTCAGCTCTGCACGCGGATGTCAGAAAGACGCTAACTTTTTAAACTTTTGTGCCCAAACCAGCACCGCAGGTGCAAGGAATGTGACACCCAATTGTACAGCGGAATATATCCAAGTGACTGTACGCGATAGCGACATCGTAATCAAGATCGAGACGGAAAACAAGACGAAAGTAAATGCCAGACGTAGAGCGGAGGGGCACAACTAGGCGACATCAGAGATTAATGGAAGGAGTTGTAGAATACGCACCCCTAAGCGGTGACGAAGCCGAGGAAACAAAGCAAAGGCCTGGACCGAGAACAAAATGAGGGCGAATACAGCAAGGTCGTCGGCCAAACGCGACGCGAGGACCACGGACGCGGAAATGGCGGCATTCATGGACAACACCGAGGTGAGCCTATTATGAAACGGTTAAACGCTGATACAGAGTTAATGCAAGCACGGGAAGATCGGACCTTTCATGAACCTCCCCGCCCAACGAAATCATACTATAATCCGCAAGAAGAGCGTTCACACCGAACAGCGTAGCCGCTAGGGCCCAAATGGAGTCGGACGAGGTAGCTGCAGTTAAAGTTTTGAGAACCGGTGACAAGGACATGAGAGCCAGGAATATTAGTATCGAGGACTTGACCGCTTTGACGCCTGTGTGATGTGGTGCCGTTCGAGCAATTCGCACCAGGAGGAGGTAACGTACGGTTGGCGTGTCGATGCTCATGGCCCGCTCCTGTTCGGTCAAGTAGCTCCCAGGATAGATAGCCCGCGAAAAAGCAGCAGACTGAGATCCACAGCAGAGTGTGCGGGTCAAGGTGTTTTTCCTTCAGTCGGACGAAGACCGAGACGAAGATGAATATAGTTGCGAGATGCTGGGTGATCGCACAAGAAAGCAGCACCAGTGGCCAGTAGGTGTATGGTCTAAAGTTGGCTGCGACGCGTCAGGTAACCTTGGCCATGGGATGGAGGCACCCTCTACCGTTTCTCTTCAGTGACGACAAAAATGACCCGGGCACGATGTAATTATCGGGGTGGCCTTGTCTTTTCCAAAGGACTTTCTCCCATTCCGTTGACATTCATACGGACAGGTGGCGAGACACAAACAAGCGCAAGTATGTACAGCAGTTTGCATAATTTCGTGAAACTCCCAAAATTTTGCGCGCTGTCACGTGCCGGTATGAATGAACTGCAGAAGAGGTCTGCGCCATACCACAGTCTTACTTTTACTCCCGAAGACATCTGATTGCACTCACATGGCTCTCACAACCCCTGAACATGGATGCCAGTTTGATGCCGCAGCTTTGGTGTTTGCCGAAGTCCATCAATCGACATCCTTGAGCGTTCTGCTCCTTTCCGAAGCGGCCTGTGAGCATTATACCCCCATATAATACATGAAAGGTGCATTGAAAGCTGTGGAAAGCTCTCCCGGACCGTGTGATTGTACGCGTGACAGCGCGCAAAATTTTGGGAGTTTCACGAAATTATGCAAACTGCTGTAATATTACAGAAGTCCTTTAGCTCAATCCCACTTGTTGCAGTGTTACTTGTGAGATGCGTGCCGCCTTGAGAAATACGCAACTCACCACCAGTCTTTCCTCTTGTTGTGGTTCTGGCTCTCTCCGTGAGGATGATTTCCCGGCTTGTGCACTCAGAGCGCCTTGGTTGGGTGCACCCCTTGACTTGCTCTTCGTATGATACCGTGAACGTTAGTTGCGAGACTGCACCGTAGACCTGCTCACGGCTTTCATCCTGGCTTCTGCAGCTTGCAAGGCAGCGGCTCGCGGATCATCAGGCCGACTGCCTACAGGGGTCCCCGCTGAGGATCCCAGGACGGTGTGCCCGCCTTTGCGAGGTAAGAAACACACAAGCGACCAAGATCTGAAATTACCTTCGTAGTTCGAGGAGCCCTTCGAGCATAGCGAACCCATACAGAGTGATGTATGTAGTGGAATGAGCCAAGGAAAGGTACTGGTACAAACTATCCTAATCGCGACTCTGCCGCAACGGGGGCGTATTCCCCCATCCTCATTTCGTTTCTGTCTGCACTTCGCCCAAATCTCGACAGTCCTATCTGCGTTCCAGGTGTCCATGACTGAGGAGCGTTAGAACGAGTGTATGCATGCACGATACAATTTCCACTCACATCCCACCATCGGCGCCCTGCATCCCAGGGAATATGCGTGTCCGTAAAGCCCGCCTTTACCATTCGACTCTTTATTCCAGCGCCTAACAAGAGCCCGAATACAGTCAGAAGGAAGATAGTTACGACTAATTGGTCGCGAGGCGAGTCGCGTTCTGGGGAAATACGTGCGTGAGTGCGAGGATATCCTAAATACTGTACGCACGAAAGCATCGGGCCTCGACGTCGCCCTCTTTCCCAGTTGCAGTGTCAGGGTCCGTGTCGCCGACTGTTGCCCCGCGACCTATTCTTGCAGAGCATTGAGAACGATTTGCGCTGGTAGAAAGTTCGACGAACAGATTGGAAGGTTTTGGTTCAAGCACCAGCTCTTTGTACACGACAGACACGGCTGGGATGGATTGTCCGGTATATCGAGATGCAGTATAGAGTAATTGGCCCCAAAGCAGATGCCTGGTGGAATAAGCGTCTGGCTGCTGGCGTGGCGGACGCGTACATTTGCAAAAGTTTGTTGCCTCCCATTTGTGCAGCGCGGCGTTGACGGAGGCAAAGACGGAAAGTAGCAAGAGCCAAGCAAGGGATCTGGCCATGGTGCGGTCTGAGGCCGGCAGAGGAAGGAAGAGAGCGGAGAAAGAAAGAGTGTCGATTGATATTTGGCCCAATTAGGTCTTTCGAGTGCGCGTCGTTGACCATGTCTGCTGAGTTCGACGACGTGCTCACTAACCAGCCCGTCGTGATCGATAATGTTTGCCCGCGTTACTTCATCTGTTCTCGACTGACCAGCTAATAGGGTTCGGGAACGATCAAAGCTGGTTTCGCTGGGCAGGACCACCCGAAATGTTTCTTTCCATCTTTGTATGTCAGTTTCCGCATGTTCGCCATTCCTTGACACGTCCGCCGTAGCGTTGGGCGTCCGAAACATATCCGCGTCATGGCCGGCGCGCTGGACGGGGACGTGTTCATTGGGAAGAAGGCCCAAGAGTTCCGCGGGCTGCTTAAAATCAAGTATCCAATGGAACATGGCATCGTAACGGACTGGGACGATATGGAGAAAATATGGAATTGGGTGTATACGGAGGAGCTAGGGACACTCAGCGAAGAGGTGCGTCACCCGACGCGCCAGTTCTGCAAAGCCGACTGAAATACCGCGCAGCATCCCGTGTTGTTGACGGAGGCGCCGCTCAACCCCAGAATTAACCGGGACCACGCAGCCCAAATATTCTTTGACACCTTCAATGTCCCTGCGCTCTTCATCTCGGTCCAGGCAGTTCTGTCTTTGTGAGCTCGAGTTCGAGTTTCCTTGCGCCGCGGCTTGCTTTAATGTCACGATAGATATTCTTCAGGACGAACAACGGGAATCGTCATCGACTCGGGCGATGGTGTAACACATGCGGTGCCTGTATTCGAAGGGTTTTCAATGCCGCACGCGATTCGTCGAGTGGACGTCGCCGGAAGGTGCGCAGAGTCCAGCTCAATTCGGAGTAGATTTCGTAACCGCCCCGCTCAGGGACGTTACTGACCACCTCCAGCTCCTGCTTCGCAAATCCGGTCACCATCTGCACACGACAGCAGAACGCGAAGTAGTTCGAACGATCAAAGAGAAATGTTGTTATGTCGCTCTCAACCCGGCCAAGGAAGAGAAAGAGGCACAGGGACGAACGGAAGAGTTCCGACTGCCTGATGGAAACGTTGTTCAGGTACACGACTTCTGCGTCTTATGGCCGCTGAACCCTGAACCTTGATTTCACAGCTCGGTGCTGAGCGTTTCCGTGCCCCGGAAATTTTGTTCAATCCCGAATTGATTGGGCAAGAATATGCCGGCGCCCACCAAGTTGTTGTCGACTCTATCAACCGTGTGGATCTGGACCTCCGGAAATCTCTCTTCTCGAACATTGTTCTCAGCGGAGGCAGCACGTTATGCAGAGGTTGGATGTTTTCTTCGACTATTGGTGTTGGTGCTCACCATACACAGGTTTCGGGGATCGCCTCTTGAACGAAGTAAAGAAACTCGCGCTCAAAGACGTAAAAATCAGAATATACGCGCCGCCAGAACGGAAATATTCAACGTGGATTGGGGGTTCGATTCTTGCCGGTCTGAATACTTTCAAGAAGGTGCGAAACCTTTATAATTTGGCATGCGCGAATCGAACAATCCTTGTTAGATGTGGGTATCAGCTGAAGAGTATCAAGAAGACCCCGATATCATCCACAAAAAGTCGGGGTTCTAGTCGTTCTTGGTTGTCCTGTTGCACTAGACGTATTCACCATCACACTATGATACCCATGTACTTTCACATATTAATATGCATGTTTTCGAACGGGGGCATAAAGCATGAATTAAAGATCGCATACAATGCCTTAGTTTTCGACCACCAGCAATCCCAGACAAAAAGCAGGCGTCTACTTCTTCTTGGGGGCGTCGGCGGCCTTTGCCTTTTTGGTGCCACGGAACTGGCGAAGGATAGTAGGGTGAGTTTGAGAACATGATAAAATGGGTGGACGCGCACCTTCTTGGCACGGTTCTTCCGCTCCTTCCGCAGTTTGCGCGACGGCTTGTCGACCTTGGCCGAGAGCCCGGACTAACAATGTAATTGAGGACGGGGACAAGAGATGGACAGCAAAAGGGACGCACGCGAACCAGCCGGTACTTGGGCTCAAACTTTTTCTGCGACGCCTCGTCGTCGTAGATCAAGGCAAAGCCGGTACTCCTTCCGCCACCAAACTGTGTCCGGAAGCCAAAGGTGACGACACGGCTTTTGTCGGTCTTGTACAGAGCAGCGAGTTTCTCGGACAGGTCTGCCTTGGAGACGTTCGGACGGGAAGGGTGGAGGACATCGATGACGAATTGGCGGCGGGCCAGGAGACGGTTGGTGATGAATTTGCGGGTGCGCAGGGTAATGGGTGCTGAGCTGTCGGCCTGGAATGAGGATTAGTGGATGTATATGTGCCGCAATTTTGGGATAAAGCTGACCATCTTGGAGGGCTAAAGTACGATGCTATGGGCCGGGTGAGAACGAGGGCAACAGACGGGGGACAAGGGCTACCTGGATCGTTGTCGAGGCCGGCGCGGGTGAAGGCAAATTGTGGAAGTGGGAACTATGCAGGAGCGCACGTGACGCTCGGCATTGGCCGGGCTGCGGGGATCGCCGTGAGCAGCAGCCTCCATGTCCTCGTCCTCGAGCCATTTCGCGTCCTTTGCGGCCTATGTCGGTATCCTGGCTAATACAATACTCCTTTGCACGTCCTGAACACGACCCGTTTGCTAGACCCCGCCGCCCGATGACCCCGCCTCGCTACCCCCGCCTCACAAGGCTCCCGCAAGGCCCTGGTTTCCGGCCCATGCGTCCAACACGGACACTTCCTACCAGTCTGGCGGCATACCTACATTCAACGCATCCGCTGCTGGTGGGCTTGGCGCTGTCGAGGAGGCCGAGAGCCAACAGAACCAGTGGGAGACCCGCCATGGACTGCGCGTCGACATGCTCGCAGCCCTGGCGTATCTGTTCGGTCCCATCTCGGGTGCGCCATATCCTCATCTCCCCCGGGATTGTCGTCGTAATATCTTGTCTGCAGCACTGGCCCTCCTGATTATCGAGACTCAAAATGACTACGTCCGGTTCCATGGTGCTCCTAATCAACCTATTGGCTGCATCCACATTGACCTCGGTGCAGCATACCAGTCGGCCCTACTGACCACCCCGCTTGTCGTCGTTCGGATATTCGCGTCCTTGCTGCAGTTTCCGGGTTGGATGCGCACAATCCTCACTCTTCTCATCATTGGCACGGAGCTCTATATGGCGTGCGAATTCTCTTCTCTCTCAACTGCAGCTCAAGGCTCATCTTGCACAGGACTCGAGCATATCTGGATGCCTCACAAAACGGCTTGGCGCGCTTCGAACTTCCGTATGTTGGCCCTGTTGCCGCGCGGTGGCTCGAGGAGGAATGAGCGCGTTCAGGACAGACATTATACCATACCAGTCCTGTGTATTATATCGTGTGCCGTACCCTAGAGAAACTTTATAATTCGAAATGAACCGTTAACACGCACACTCAGTCGCAATTCGTGGAGGAGACGTCAAGGAGCTCTATAATCATCGAGGATAGTTGATACAAATGTGTGGTGGTCTAGTAATGTGCTACACGTCGAGGCAATAGTGGTGATGTACAGTGGTCGAGGCAATAGTCTAGAAACGGAGTCGAGGGAATGGTGGGCGTACAGTGAGTCTACAGGCACAGTCCGAGCGCGCACAACAGGGGCGACAGCGCGGGGAGGAGCTGGTTGAGGAACTGCAGAGTGATATTGACGAGGCAATCTAGCAGGTTCTCGACGGCGTCCAGGAGTTCGATGATCAGGCATTTGATGTCGTACAGGACTGCAAAAGAGAATGAGTATGAGGAAACCATACGGACGCCCTGAAAACTCACTGGGACCCAAGACGGGGCCAAGCCCGGGAATGGCAGCTACAATGTCCACGGTCGCGCCGAGCAGTTCCTTGTGGGCGTTGACGACGTCCTTGAGCAGTTCTTCGTAGGCGTCGTTGCGGTCAAGACAGGCCTCGCCTTTGTCGAGACCGGGGAGGGCGGCTTGGAAGGCACCAAGATTTGACTGGTAAGAGCGCAGGCATGACGCAGACTGCTGCTGGAGGTCGGGGGTCTGATGCTGGGTGGACCGAGCGCGCGGGTGCTTAGCGAGCTTAGCGAGGCGCCCTAAAGAACATGCAGTCAGAACGAGACGCATCAAGGTAAAGAGCAGAACATACGCATGTTGGCGGCATCAGCTTTCATCCCATCACGAGAGCGACTGAGCTGCTGGAAAGATGCGCTGCTGTTGGCGGGGCGAGACTGCTGTGGAGGGGCCGACACAGCCGGCAGGTGGGTGGTAGAGGCGCGGGGGACGAGTTCGGCATCGGTGCGTTTGCTAAGATAACGCGCAGCGAGGAGAGAGCTGGGCGAGTTCGCGGGCGAGGCGTTGGTGAGGCCCGAAAGGGGTGACGCGAGGGCAGTGATGGTCGCCGGCGAGATACCTGTGAGGGCGAGGAAGGAGGCAGCCTGCACAGCGAGAAGGATGGCGCGGGCGATAGAAGGCATGGTCTGTGGTGTACGGGAGGAAATGGCGTTGAGCGGGAGAAGCGTTGAGAGGATCCGTACGCGAAGTGCGAGGAAGGTGGTGGTTGAAGAGAGAGAGGCGACTGATCCCAATTGGGCCGCAGACGCCCTCTTATAGCGGAGCTTCAAATTCCATTCCCACGCCTCGCTTCAACGAAGACATGTGACCGTGTTTTACGTAATTCGTGTCCGACGAAATTTTGCAAGACGACAACGCAACGCGGCCGTACCGTCGGAGACCGTCGGCGACAACGATGCAGAATTATATTTGAAGTCTACCTTGTAAATCCTTCGTCATGCCGCTACTCCATTATCAACCGCGTTTCGCATGGGCAACCACACTGGCATCACCGAAAATCAGCATGAGATAACTGCCGGATAAGGGTTGTGGTTGCAGTTGAGGAAATTCGCGTGGGTCAACAGCTGGGTTGCAGGGAATGCGTAACAGGTAGCTTTGCACAAGAGCAAGTGCATGCAAGTAAGTAGCAGTAGTACGCGGAGTCTATAGTTCGAGAAAGGAATAGATAGCTAAAGCGACAATAGATATGCCGTATTGCAATGGGGGGGGGGGGGGGGGATGTAGTGTCCTGAGGTGTCCAACAACTATGATACCCAACTGAAAATGTCCTGGTCCGTAACGAGGGTAGGGGAAGCCCAAAGAGTGTGAGTGTAAAGAATGAGGTGTCAGGATATGACGGTAGGGTGTTTCTGATTCGTGTTTTTCAACCTTCAAAGCGGGATGCAGCTCTGACCATCCGGGGCACGCTTGAAACCAAACGTGCAAGTGTAGACTATCGAAATCCATTAGCCGGGCTTGGCGGAGAATGGGGAAAGGGAAACGCACCTGCGCAACGACCCTGCTCGCATCCAACATTCCACGCGCCCTTGATTGCCGTGCAGTCTTGGCCCTGCCCCAGAGACGCACATCCACCGCACGACTCGAGTTCAACGGCCGTGTCAATGCATTCATAGTCTTTCGCAGACAAGCCCGCGATCGGGCATGCATCAAGACCGGTAGGGCAGAGGGGGGCAGAACGCTTCTGAGTATGACGCTTCCACCCGGCGCCTCCCGATGGGTGAGAGGGAGGGGGGGACGGAGGAGTGGGCAGGCTGGGCAGGCACATGTGAAGAAGAGAGTACCAAGTCCACCCATCGCGACACTGCGGAGGAGGATTGCTGGGAGGAGCGGGGTGCCTCGGGGTGCAGCAGCCCTGGTCAGTGTTCCAGTAGTGACTGGAGGGAGGGCAGTCGTGGCCTTTAGGAGGAGGAGGCGGCGAGGGTACACCGCCGTGGGGAAGACAGCAGCTCTTGGCTTCGTACCTAAAGGAGGGGAAAACCGCGAATCGTTGAAAAAAATCCTGTCGAGGACAATAAGAAAGGACTTGCCAGAACTCGTTGGTCCTGCAGCTGTTGCTGCTGACTGAAGTAGATGCAGCAAATGGCAAAGCGACTGCGAGCACCATGAGGGCAGCTGCGAGACGAGTAATTAAGGACATTCTGGTCGTAGGATTCAAAGAGTGACTGAAAATTAGGTGGAACACGAGGGAAGAAAGTGAAAGGATACAAAGGCCTCGGGCTATATAAGGTGACTGTCATCAGAAATTGTTGGCCGGGAATTCCGGAATATCAAGTCCGAATCAGGTCTTCGATCAAGGAGATATCCACATGTTCCTTCGCGGCTGCAGAGCAAAAAGAACATACCAAAAGGCTACGGGCTGCCTCTGGTTTCCTACGGGCACTAGCAGTCCGTCCGCTGGCCCTGCGGTTGTCTCCAGTCATAGTTGATCATTCAAGATCTCACCGTATGTCGTGGTCAGCCGGTGATAGAAGCAGAGGAGACAGCTGAAACAGAACAAGATGTCGAGGTGTACGTTTTTATGATCAACGATGCCGAGAAGTGCTATCATTATCGCTTGGAGAAACGTTAACGGTGAGGAAAACCTGAAAGGGAGGATGTCTGCGCAAACGCAAAATGCAAACACTCAATACCGGCAAATAATATTCATTAACAGTTGAAATTTGTGTATAGCGAGCAATGAGGCACAGAACTCCCCGGAATTGTAATCTTGTTTCTGGCTATGAGACTAAGGGTAGAGTCTTTACATGACTGGATCTATCGTACCTCACGACACAGCGAGGGCTTTCTGGAGCGCCCGCGCTGCAAAATACCGAACATCCGCGTCTTGGTCGTTTTTCTGCTGCTCCAGAGCAGGAACGATCCTTGCTTGCACAAATTCTTTTCCCGCAGGGGTGACACCGTACGTAAGAGCGAGTACTTCCAAGGACTTCGCGACATTAAACCGGATATTCGGAATAGGATCTGACGCAAGTTGGAGCAAAGGATCGATGATGTCGCTGACAACTATTTCCAGGTTCAACGACGGGGCGATTGTCTGTGAAACTTGTAAGCAACAAGTTGATGGTAGCGAACGTCCTCATACCGTGATAGCTTGAACAGTGGTCATTCTAAAGAGGTAGTTGGGATGTTGTCCCATGCCCATAACTTTGGGAACAATCTGGACCTTGGCCCACTCTACACCGAAGACTTCAGTAAGCTTTTTCAGGTTCACCGTCGCAGCTTCCCGGATACTGAAGACGGTGTCACCCAACCAAGACATGCACAGATTCCCGAGCTGTTCGTCGAAGAAGGGTTTACCGAGCTGATTGGCAAGCAAGGGTATATATTCGATGATCGCCTGACGGACGCGCCACGATTTGTCCTCCGCAAGCTCGACGATAGCGGGAAGCAGGGTCTCCGACAAGAGTTCTATGCCGATCACTACTTTGCGCATGAGACACGGCAGGCGCTGAGAACGGGGACGAACCATTATTAACTGTCTCCAGCTTACTGATAATGTTCAGTCGCACTTCCGGGAAGTCGTCTTTTAAGAGATGGAGGAAGAGGGGAAGTAGATTTTCGATGGTCGATTCTTTTCCGAGCAGTGGAGCGAGGCCACTGATCTGAGTGGCAAGAGCAGCGCGCACGTGTTGGGAAGTGTCCTGGGAGAGGTCTCGAACGCACGGCACAATACGAGCTAGAATGACATCTTTGTCCAAAAGTTTGGAGAAACCTGGGCTCCCATTAGATGGCGAAACGGTAGATAAATAGATTCAATCATACCTGGAATCTGGCCTGCAGCAGCAGTCCGGACCTCGGCTTCATTATCTTTCAACAACTGCACATACTGAGCAGTAAGCTCCTCTCGCACAAGTTCGACGCCAACCGCGTCTGCGAGCTGAAAGGAAGTCGACTGAGCATTCCCTCGGTGAGAAGGAGTAAAAACAAACCTCGTTGAAATGGTTGGCCGCCATGTATCTTACACGCCAGCTCTTATCTCCTATGCTGTGGCGAATTTGTTTTAGCAGTTGCTCCTTGACTTCTGCGGGGGACATCCGTTGTGCGATTGCAATCAAGTCCTCAACGGTCAATAACCGAACGGAGTCCTGGTCGTCCGACTGGAGCCTGCGGTATATCGGTAAACCGTCTGATAAAACGTGTTGAGGAGAGAAATGAGTCAAGAGAGGCTGAAGAGCGGGAAGACATTAGCTGACGCGCATCGAAAGAAAAGGCGTCGGGTGCGCACCCCTAGCCACTTGGCGGCTGCTCTTCGGACCATGGGTGTATCGTCTGAGCCGAGAGCCGCGAAACCCTTGCGCAAATCTTCCTGGATGGCGGGGGAGACCTTTGCATATACGGCAGGATACAGTGCAGCAGAAGATGTCCGTGATGTGAACCATTCTCCTTGGGAGAGGCGTTTCAGAAGAGGGATGTAATATTCTTCTATTTGCGCCTGGGAAAGAACGACAGCGACCTTGGTGATGGACTCTGCGGCCTAGGGCTTGGATCAATAGGGCGGACAGGAGTTGAAAGGAGGAAAGGACCTTATCCCGCACGAGCGTCTCCTCCACAGCCGAGAGATTTTCCAGAGGGCCCAGCAGAATGTGAGCAAATTCCTTTCCGCCAATGTACTCTTCGAAATTCCTTCCCAGTTCCTCTGCCAAGGCAAGGAGAACCTCATCTTCGTCATCGACGGAGTCTTGAAGGAACGGCACGAGCTCGTCGCGCGCACGATCCGGGCCCAGAGCGAGGGCAATGGTAGGGATGCTGTGGATGGCGTTGAGACGCAGCTGCACGTCCTCGGATCGTAGCTCATCCATGAGGATAGCAATCGGAGCAATCTGGCGGGAGAGGCCGGCCGCTATCAGACAGAGGGACCATTGGAGACGAGGGGACTCACATCTTCACCCGGATCCATGGTGGTGTGTCGCGGAGGAAGGAGATACAAGGGAGAGGGTGGACGAGGACTGAGTTAGGATATTGTCGTTGTGTTCTGTTCAAGTTTCCTGATCGCGCCTTGCTTGGATCCTGCGCCACGTGGCTTCCATCGACTTTATCCACAAACGCTACCATGGCAGATAATGACCAGGCAGTAATACAGCTCCGCCATCCCAGCGTACTACTCTTCCCTCAAGCACCGACAAGTATGCTCAGATTACTCTAGGGTTCCACAGCACAGGTCATGCCCTATGGCGCAACCATCGTCTCTTGGCAAACCCCATCTCACCCAAAGCCTGCGGAACATCTCTTTGTATCAGCCAAATCCTTCCGCGACGGCAGCAAGCCCGTCAGAGGCGGCATCCCAGTCGTCTGGCCCATCTTCGGACCTGATGAACGCAAGGAGTCGCCCGGATACCAGCCGCTGCCCCAGGTAGGTAGCCAGTCCTATACCAACACAGGCTCCGATAAGGCATACAGCATGGCTTTGCCCGGAGCTCAACCTGGAAGGTCGTCAAGGAAGAGGGAGTCTCGGTCACTCTGAGTATGACCTCGCCTAACCTTGCTGTCATTTTGACGACGATTTCTCAGCCTTGGATCCTTCCGCCATCTCCGTCAAGTACGATCACAAATTTCAGCTCAGCTACGTTGTGACCTTGGGCGAATACGATCTCACAACGGAACTCCATGTCAAGAATCCTGAGGGGTCCGGCACCAACCTTGAATTCCAGGCTCTATTCCACAACTATTTGCTCGCTCCGTCCCAAACCGTCAAGGTATTCACTGCTTGAACACCGAAGAACTGTGTCTTGACCGTACCGCAGATAAGCAATCTGGAGAAGCTCACCTACTTGGATAAGACCGACCTGGATGAGACCGGCAAAGGGAGAACCAAAACCGAGAAGAGGAAAGATGTCCAAGTCACCGCATTTACAGATTCCGTCTACGAGAATGCCGGCGGAAAATACGAGATAACATGGGACGCGCCCTTCGGAATCGCAATCAAGACCGAAAACCTCAAAGATGTAGTCGTGTGGAATCCTCATGCTGAGGCTAGCAGTGGGATGAAAGATATGGAAGAAGGTGGATGGTATGTCAACTCGTCGCCGATGTTATCTATGGAGCAAAGCCCAACACACACTCCTCAGGAAAAACTTCGTCTGTTGCGAACCAGGACATGTTCGAGGATTTGTGCAACTAAAGCCTGAAGAAACTTGGACGGGGAAACAAGTTCTTTCTGTCATTAAGCTGGAAAGTCGCCACCAGTGAGTGTGGCGGCTAGGATCCTGCGTAACAAATAACAACTGTAATCTAAAGGAATTGTCATTCAGCAATGTAGAATACATGGAAGGAAATTTAAGACCGCATAGCGATATAACACAACTGTAAAGGAATCGTCGTCCAGCGAGAATACATGGACCATTGGAAGAAATTCGAAGCGACTGATTACGTACAACTCACACTTGCCCTCAACGGCGATCGAGTCGAGACTCTTCGACTCTTCGTCTGTATTACCACCCATGCCACGATGGATTCTGTGCTGCAGGTTCAAATAAACCAGGTGCGTCATAACGTCCTAGTACCGGCCAAGTCGTTGAGAGACGAATAGATTGATCACTACCTCGCGCCGCCTGGACAACTCGACAACTCTGACTTGCCTGCTGTCCCTGTTATCAGAATCTATGGCTCTTCTTCGAACGACAAGAAATGCTGCGTCCATGTACATCAAGTGTATCCTTATTTTTTCGTTGAATACGATGGCAAATTACGCCTACGCAGTGGTCAGCTTGCATGCAACCTTTTCGAGCGACATTTCGTTGAACCGATCGTACAGTCAACCGTTATATCACTAAACTATCTCACTCATTAAATCATGCCATCGCGTTGTCCTTGAAGAAAGACATAACCTCTTTCAAGCCTCAATATGTCCGCGCCATAATATTGGTGAAAGGTGCGTCTTTGAAGTGGCCAACGCTACTTTAGTGTCCTACAGACTAAATTATGCAATGCTATCAAAGGCATTCATTTTTACGGCTTCCATTCGTCCTACTCTCCCTTCCTCAAAGTTCATCTTGTGGACCCCGCCTTCCTCAATCGTGCTGTCACCCTAATCCGTTCCGGCACTATCATGGGAACCCATTTTCGGGTCTTTGAAAGTCACCTCAGTTTTGCGTTACAGTTCATGGCCGATTTTGGGCTTTATGGCTGTGGCAATCTCAACCTCAGCCATGTGTTTCGGCGTGGACGGGATGACGAAGATGTTCAGAGAGCCGGAGGTCCTCCCCGTGTACTGCAGCCCGCCTTCCAGATATCCTCCTATTTCTGCCAGACCCGCATGCCACTCGAGGTTGACGTCGCAGCCTTCCACATCCTCAACCGCCTTCAAGTTACTGCACGCAACTTGCACCATAAGCTCGCAATTCCTGCCCCCCTTCTACCTCCAGAACCTTTGGTTCTAAGCGTCCGTGAATTATGGGAGGATGAGCGAAAGCGGCGCCGAGCCCGTGGCCTCAACCCGTCACCAGATATGCCAGTTGACCCAAGCGAGTCCTCGAGAAGCCCTCGCAGTGAATGGGTGGCTGAAGCAAGGTGGTGGGAGGACATACGAAAGCGCATCGAAACTGAAAGACACCTGATTCAACCTCCGGAACCCACAAACGACTGGGAGCAATGGGTCATGACCTCCTTTGAAAGCGTTGAAGCTCTCTGGGAGGAACCTTATAGAACATGGAAACCCGTCAAGCCTGCTGTTGATCCCCCTGAATCTGATGCGGAAAGTGCTGTGGACGAACAGGAACAACGAGACATCGATGTTGACGACTCTCGGTTCTCAGGCGAGCATCTGAGCCAGCTTGTTGAACGAGAAGCAGAGTGGGCCAATTCCCTCGATCATGACCTACCAGAGGACGATACCGAGGACATTGACCCTCTGCGGGAAGAGGATGATCAATCTCCACCTTCGAGTACAGACCGTGACCGCCCGCCTGAGAACGAGTCTCCCATTAGGTTTGCAATCTCTCTTCGAAAATCGCAGCGGTGTGATATTTCGTCCATCACAGCACTGCCGGGTCCATGGAGGACGTTTTTAGTAGCACCATTCATAAGACTCCATCAGAGCCGGAGCTGTTATTATCCAGGTTAAATCATTGTCTGTGTTGGCGTCTAATATCTGATGGATCTGGGTAGCCCGCCGAACTTGGATCTGCTGGTCGACTTCGAAGAGCCCTTGACTCCTACTCGGTTCGGATTACATCTTGGTTGGTTGCTATCAATCTCTTGACATTCAGATAGCTCCGGTAAATCAGGAACAAACCAGCTGATGGATTCTCCCCTGAACTCTTCGAGGTAACTCAACGCGCTTGTAACTAATCCTGCTCGTTTTAATGCGTCCCTTTCGCAGCGAGAGTTTATCCTCATTCGTTCTCCCGCCCCTCCCTTCCGGTAGTAGTGGAAATGGAAACCGGTCTGCTCTGTCTTTCGTCCGTAATATTGGTTTATATGTCCGAATTTTAGGGGAGACTTCTCTGACAAGCCAAATAGTCCTCCGCGCAAGAAGCGTAGAATTGATTTTGCTGACCGCCCGAACATCCTTCCCCCCGAGTCCGTCCGTGCCATATCACGCAGAGCGATGGATATGAACACCCAGCACCTCAAAACAATCAATTTAAATCGTTATGATTACGCTCTTACACCCCCGACAGCATCTAAGCTGTTGGAAACCCTGGAAACCTGCGGGATTCCTCGGAAGATATACAGAAAGCCTTTTTATTCTCATAGCGACGATACCCCCGACAAGCCTCGGGAGTATGGAGGTGTGTTGTACCGCGTGAAGGGGAATGAAGACTCCTTGCAACACCTTGACGATTGGGAGCAGCACGATGTTTTTACCTCTCCGAATCCATCTGGCTCTTCCTTGCCATATTCAAGCGGCTGGGAGTACAGCGGCGGAAGCCCACCGAGCGTCAGGCAAATCAAAAGATACTTGGCCTCTGAAGAAGCCAGTGTGCCTTCCAAGAAACAACAACTGAAACAGCGTTCCCAAGTAAGCTTGACGTATGAGGGGTTTCTATCATTCATAACTATATGGACGCAGATCGAAGGGCCCACTCAAGCAAATATATATGGTCTGAAAACAGCGCCGAGAGGATTGGTTCCTCCAGTTGCATTACGGGAGAAACAGAAAATGACCGTTTTCTCTTTGGAAGTTTTCGGTATTGGCTTTCAGTGATTTTATCGATTTGTGTTGATTCTTGACAGCTCCTTCCGATCATGCTCCTTCTCCAGAGGTCGACGAGATTGCCGCCGCGTTCTGGTCTTTCCAAGGCGTCGATTCTGCCCTTACCTCTGGGACGATCGTAGTGGATCAAACGCCGGTCCGGAATCTGGGCTCACGAAACAGTGAAGTCAAGATCGTTTCCGCCGAGCTAGATCTATTGAATCACATTGTGGACATGGTTGTGGATCTGGATCCCGATATTGTCGTCGGATGGGAGATCCAGGCCGCTTCGTGGGGCTATCTGAACGAGCGAGGTGGGCAGTATGGTCTGTCTATTTCCGACCTAGTATCCAGAGCGCCTATCAAGCGTTCTGGAGGCAAAGACCTGTGGGGAATGAGACACACTTCGACCTTCAAAGTTAGCGGACGCCATGTTCTGAATCTGTGGCGTATAATGCGTGTTGAACTCACTTTGAACATTTATACGTTCGAAAACGTTGCATTTCACGTTCTCAGCAGAAGGTTGCTTGAATTCTCTTCATCATGAATAGCGCCTCACAGATCCATAGGACCCCTCGCTATAGTCATGTCACATTGAAGGAATGGTATCAGGATCATGTCCCAGGACATACGTTCACCGTACTGCGTTATTTCTCCGGTAGAACTTCCATGGTTCTTGAGATACTGGAGGAAACTGAGGTCGTCACAAAAACTGCGTAAGTCTCTGACGTTCTGCACCATTGATTCTGACGTATAATTCCAAACCCTTAGCGAGTTCGCTCGCGTCTTTGGGGTGGACTTTGACTCGGTCCTTAGCAGGGGCTCTCAGTTCAAAGGTATGATCGTTGGCCTCATCCACCAATTGTTCGGCTAACGACGCATCTAAGTGGAGAGTTTCATGTTTCGCATCGCTAAACCTGAAAGTTTCGTACTTTTGTCACCCAGCAAGCATGATGTGAGATGGGACTCTAAGTATCTCATTCTGTTGCCCATGATTGTCAGGTTGGGCGCCAAAACGCAGCAGAAGCCATGCCACTTATCATGGAGCCTCTCTCGACGTTCTACGCTGATCCCGTCGTGGTATTGGACTTTCAAAGTCTTTATCCCTCGGTAATGATCGCCTATAACTACTGTTACTCTACATTTCTTGGCCGCATACATGAATTCCAAGGACGACAGAAATTCGGCGTCACGAATCTCGATCTTCGTCCGGGTCTCGTTGAGACGCTCCATGACCACATCAATGGTGAGCGCTTCCCCGATTCTTTTTGCGGTTACTCTGAATCCCCAAACCCTCGAATCTAGTCAGCCCGACAGGGATGATGTTCGTCAAACGAGAAGTGCGCCCTGGACTTCTAGCGCGGATGCTGGTAGAACTTTTGGAAACGCGGGTTATGGTCAAACAAGCTATGAAGGGAGTTAAAGATGATAAGGTACCGAATCATCCAATCGTTCAAGGACACCTTGACTTGAGACATCAAGGCATTAAGAAGAATTCTCGACGCCAGGCAATTGGGCCTCAAATTCATCGCAAACGTCGGACCTTCTCTTAACAACGCTCTGTCATATTGACGTGTAGTTATAGGTGACGTACGGATATACTAGGCATGTCCGGGGCAACTACTACGACGGCCCATTTCTTATTCCAACCGCCTTTCAGTGCAACATTCTCTGGGAGAATGCCAGCTGTCGAGATTGCGGACAGGTGAATTCACGATTACAAACCTATTGCCAGATTGTATTGACCATCCCAATAGCATCGTCCAGAGTGGTCGTGAGACGCTGGAAAAGGTTTTTGCCGATTTTATGTTGCCAAACTTTTCTCAGTCTGTTTCAAGGCAATCATGACTATCAATGCCACGGAAAGATGGGGAGCCAAGGTACGACGGCCAGCCCCTTGTCTACTCCTGTTAACATAATATAGGTCGTGTATGGAGACACTGACAGCGTCTTCGTGCAAGTGTATTTCTTCGAGGTTGTATACTGGCCCTGACTCGCATCCAGACAGCTGCCGGGTAAAACAAAGGATCAGGCATTTCGAATCGGCCACGAAATAGCAGACACAATCACCTCGAGGTCAGTGAATTAAGGTGACTCGTTATAATCAATAACAACCTGTTCAAAGTAATCCTCCCCCGATCAAATTGAAGTTTGAGAAAGTGAGTTTGTCCACTTCTTGTATATAAAACTTAGAACCGAGCCGCACGATCTCCAGGTGTATCTTCCTTGCGTTCTCCTTGCCAAGAAGCGCTATGTTGGGTTTAAATATGAAAATCCGGACGAAAAAGAACCCGTTTTCGACGCCAAGGGCATCGAAACTGTTCGGCGAGATGGCGTTCCAGCTCAAAAAAAGATGACGGAGACCTGCCTCAAGTACGTTCAACGAAATGGTGCCAGCAATATCATGACCGGCTCCCAGGATTCTTTTCCGAACGCAAGATCTGAGCGAGGTCAAAGATTATTGCTATAGGTGGGTAATGATGGCAATTGAACCACAAATGTTGACTTGCCCCCGTATTTTAGCTCTTGGCAGAAACTGCTAGAAAGCAAAGCGTCTGTTCAGGACTTCATTTTCTCGAAGGAAGTGAAGATGGGCATGTATAGGTAACGAGATCGTCTCCTCATCCCTCGTCTAAAACGATCTTGATGTTTATTGCAACAGTGACAAAGGGGTACCACCCCCTGGCGCTGTGTTGGCAGCCAGGCAAGCAATAACGGAGAACACAGAACCACAGTACAGCGAACGCGTACCCTATGTGATCTGCCGCGGGCCCTCCAATGCGAAGCTAGCCGACAGAGTAGCAGCCCCCTTGGACGTAGTGAAAAATCGGTACCAACTTGACTTGCTTCGAGCCGGGCATAGTTCGCTAATCCTCTCCACCAGTTATTTGCATTTGGACGCTGATTATTATATTTCGCGAGTCTTGATTCCGCCGTTGGACCGTATCTTTTCCCTGGCGGGGGCTGATGTGTGGAAATGGTACATGGAGATGCCTAAACCGAGATCTCTGGACATTGAAGTCAGATCCCCGAGCAAGACGAAGAGGGAAGAACAGGAGGAGAACATTTACATTGATGGCCATTTTTACAATCGCCAATGCCACTCGTGCGGAACGCCATCGGATGAAGGTAAGTAATTGACGGGGTTGACTGAAAGCATGTTGAATGAAGCACAGAAATCTGTGACAACTGCCACTTGGATCCGGAATCCGCCATGCCAGGGATCCTATCGAAAATTCACAAGGGCGAAAAACGCCTCCTCGACGCCCATCGAATTTGTGTCTCATGCACGCAAACCGCGCAAACCGAACCCATTCGATGCGAATCACTAGACTGCTCCTGGTTGTACGCCCGTACAAAAGCCGAGGATAAGTTGGATTTTTTGGTGGATCTTCGACATTTACTCGTGGCGGGCGGCTCCAGCCCATGACATTTTGTTTCGGTAGTTCTGTCCCGGATACAATCACATACGTATCGGACACATGTATTTACACGGTCTGGTAAGCGCCCGGAGCTGCAGGAGCTTGCGCAGCTGCTGCTGGCTGCGCAACTGGCATGGAGGGCGGCGGTGCAGGTCTCGAGTACTGGGCGGGCCGTTCTTCGTCCAAATTTTGGTAGCCGCTGTTGCCTCCGAGACCTCCGGGCATGCTGTCCCAGACTGAACACACAGTTTAACTGAAATAAAGACCAAGACATGCAAGTGCATACCAGTGGCCCCGCTGAGATCACCACCGCGGATACCAAGTCCACTAAACTGACCACCCCTTTGGCGAAGAGCTGAGTCGCTGTCAGCCTATG
>JARKID010000318.1:0-40477 GCA_029449255.1 Mycena polygramma
GACACCGACGACGACGACGACGTTCCCGCCCTAGTGGACCACGCCGTTCCCGCCCACAAGGACCACGATGTTCCCGCCCTCGTGAACCGTGACGCCGTTCCTGCCCTCACGGACCGTGACACCGTTCTCGCCCTGACGAGCTACGACGAAATTTGCCGCGCCAGTGAGATGGCGTGCCAGATGGCCGGTTTGCACCGCCGTCATCAGACGGACGGCGAGGGGCCCGAACGTGCATGGGCCTTCCCACCAACTTTCATGTACAGGTCAGTCGCATGCGATACAAATGGATCAAGAACTAACTGTTGGCAGTCCCGTTCGCCTCGACAGCGCGACATCCCAGCTTCCTCAACGTTCCATCATCGGTCGCGTTCAAGACGGACCGTCAACTATCAATTACATCGTCCCGCCCACCCTCAATGCTCTTGCGCACGCGGCCCAGTGCCGATACTTGTTATTGACAGCCCGCGGCACTCGCGCTATGCGTGTGCATGCGCACTGCGACGGCGAGTCCGTAGAGCGTGTATGGTGGAGACAAGACTCGTCTGGCTGGAACTACGACCACGCCATATTGTTGGCGATGGACGCCAACACGCGCCTCCAGCGCAGAATGACTGACGGCGAGCCCCTCGAAACAGCCTGGGCTAACTCGACCCCGATGGGCCACGAGGTCGTCCCCGTCATGGTGAGTTTTCCTCGGTTAATATCATCGTTCGTCGTTCGTGACATCTGATTATCGCGTTGCGCAGGCGAAGTTGTGACCTACAGAAAGCTGAGAACGTTGGGCAGGAAGCCAGTATATATTTCTCGTATCGCGAACAAAGTTTTTTTTTTGTTGGCACTTGGCCCATCTGTGAATACATGTGAATTCAAAGTCCAACGAGTGTTACGATTGAGTTCAAAGTCCAAAGATTGTTAATATTGCTAAGATCCCCTCGTACAAAGACTTGAGGAAGCAAATCCGAGGTCGACGAAGCCCATGTATAGCGAAGTTGTTGCAAATATAGCGAACTTTGTATGCTTTAGGAACGACAAAACTTGCCCTGGAGCAAGAACCACGCGGTTGCGCAGGGTTCTGAGTCGGGCAATCGATTCCAACGATCTCCCTGGTGCCCTCGATTTTTTTGGGAATTTATGCAGCTATTCTGATCGCAAGTGAGCCATCGAGCCCTAAATCGAGTCTGATTCCCCTAGTCACTTGTAAACGACCACCACCCTTCAAACTGTTCTCGGGCTGAACAGTCCACAACTGTGCCATGCGAACACAGCGAGTCGCCCCACGCTTCGCCGCTTGATAATACCGATGCTCTTCATCCCCAGGGCCGCCAAACTGGACGCAAAACTCGATACGGACTCGTCGGCCAAACTCGATACTGCCTCGTCGGCCAAACTCAAAACCAATTCATCCAAGGCACGCGCCCGATGTTCGCCAGCTCAGTTGGCGGCCATGCGCGCCTATCGGGCTAAAAATCAAGAAACTTTAAGAGCCAAAGCGCGCGAACGCATGGCTAGGTTTGTGCACGGCGCGACACCCTTCTAGCAAGACTTATGGATATATTTGTGACAGGCGAAGGCAAGCCGCTGAAACACTGACTTTGGGGCTGCCCGTGGAAAATGAGACAGTAAGGTGCGCTCAAAGTGCAGGAAATGGAACTCAAAAAGTGCGCACACTTGATGAAACCAACTCCTTGAACACACAACACAACTCAACCACTACCACAACTCCCTCAATCGACGTGTGTAAGTTCGGGGATTCCAACCACTGTATATGGCTGCTGCAACCTGAACAACTACAATATTTTGAACTGAAGCAAAACCAAAGCTTTAGCTAATGCTAGACAAACTCGTTGAATTGGTCTTCTAGGCACTCAAGATGTCAAGAGACTGAAGGAACGAAGTTCGATTCACAGAAAGGTTGTTTGTGCGGGGCGCTACCACCGCTTTAGCTGGGTTTTTACGATCTGTTCCTAGTCCTTATCGTATTCACGGGTTTACAGGCCCAAAGCACTGTTCTGCACAAGTACGATCCGTCCTAAGCACCTATCGAATTCGCTGTTTGAAGACGAGACCTCAGAGGTAACAAATTCCGTGTCCTAATAGCTCTGAGCTATACAAAGGCGCTGTCACGTACCGTTCCACCAAGTCCATTTCGGACGCACCTCGGACCCGATAACTCCGACACACTGCCTCTTCGCAATCTTGCCCTTCCTATTGGTTTGTACTACATTTGACTCATACCTATGCATATGCTATGCTCTGACTCATTTCATCACGGAGCACTCGGACAACCGATGATATTCGAGTCATCTCGACTTTCACTGATTCCTTATGACTCAATGCGCAGTCCGGACCCGAGTTCCTCCGATATAACGATCTAACTCCATATATTATACTTACCTATAAATACAAGTCCTGTCCGTAGTTAGACTTCAGTTTGAATATCGACTAAGACTTGCCCTCTACTCCTCGTTTTCTCTCGGACCTCCGGTCTTTCCCTCCTTCACGAAATTGGGCCTTTGGGCGTAGAGAAGGGCGCAGCGCACGAGCTGAAGCCAAGCCCACTCCATCTCTATCGAGCAAGGGATTCGGTCCCGTTCGGACCCGACCTCTCCGTTATCCTCTCACCCACTTCGTCTTGCTCATTCGCACTTCGTTCATTATAGTGCCTTTGTTTCGGGAATCGTCGGATCCGGTCGGAACCGGTTCTTGACAGTATATTCAAACTCATTCTTCTTACGCCCTCTCGTTTATGTCCAACAATCCTCTCCCACCTGATCAACAAGCAATACTTCGAAACCAGCGTTACCTTAACCGCCTACAACGCTTCAACGACACCATCACACCTCCCGAGCTCGCGGAGCAGAACCAACTCCGAGATCAGCGGGCCCGTACTCAGCTCTTTAATCGCGACAATTACAACGAGGCCCTTCGGAGCTCCGCTAGTCACGTAATCCAGACGGCCCATCGCACTCGTCAGAGCGCACACATCTCAGGTCGAATGGCTACTGCTACTCAGTATCGCACTCGCGAGGAAGTTAACGACATGTTCGACTCTGCCTCTCAGGGCCCGGGGCCCCGCACGCGACGTGGAACTTTGGTCGACGTGGACGAGCCGGTTCCCGAGAATCCCTCGGAGCCCGATGCTCCTCCTTCCCCACCTAGCGCTTCCTCTCATCATACAGGACAGCGCAGTCGACGTTCTACCCACAATCCTTTCCTCGACGCAGATGGAAATCCTATTGAAAATCCCGGGGCCGGCGGAGCCGGCAATGGTGGCGGTGGCGGAGGTGGTGGCGGAGGTGGTGGAGGGGGTGGACCTTTTAGTCCTCCTCGGAGTCCGCCTCCTCGCGCCAACGACATGTCTGCGCAGGATTTTCTGCATAGCATGTCACAGGTTATTGGTCAAGGCATTGGGGACGCTCTCCGTCAACGAGACTCCCCTTCACGCGACAAAACTCGGGCCCGTGTCCGGGACCCCGAAACGTTCGATGGCAAGGACCCCGACAAACTCCGAACCTTCCTTTTCCAGGGCATCCTCAACTTCAAGGATCGCCCTTCAGCATTCGTTCATGATCACCAGAAGGTCAACTACATGATCTCCTACCTCACCGGTGATGCACTCGGATGGTTCGAACCTGCCATTGTCAACCCGGACCCCGCTAATGTCCCGGTGTGGCTTGACAACTACGACGCTTTCGTTTCGGAGCTCCAGCTCAACTTCGGCACCTACGATCCTCGCCAGGAAGCCGAGAACGAGATTGTAGCTCTTCGTATGGGCGACAAACAGCACATCCAGAAGTATCTCGTCCGATTCAACAAGCTTTCGCAGCTTACGGGCTGGAACTCCGTCGCCCTCCGAAAAGTCTTCTATGATGGGCTTCCCGAGCGCATCCAGCTCAAACTTCGCGATCTCCCTGGCGGCAAACCCACTACTCTCGACGTCCTGAAGATTTCTGCTCAGTCCATCGATGCCTCCCATTGGGAGTGGCAGCGTGAGCAGGAACTCCGTCGGAGCCGCAACCCACAGTCCTCTTCCAAGCCTCCGGGCTCCGACGCCAAATCAACTTCTACCCCTACCAACGACTCTTCTACGGCGCAGTCTGGTGACTCCAAGAAGAAGAAGAAGAAGGGAGGCGGGGGGAACGGAGGGAACTCCGGCAGATCCCCCGCTCAAGCTACTTCTACTCCTCCTTCGGAAAAACCTTACGCCAGTGTCCTTGGTGCGGATGGCAAGCTCCTTCCTGCCGAGAAAGCGCGTCGGATCTCCGAGAACCTCTGCTTGCTTTGTGGAGGCAAAGGGCATCGCAGTTCTGATTGTCCCAAGAAGAAATCCGCTGCTGGTCGCGCAGCCAACGCCACTCCGGCGCCCGCACCAGCTCCGGCTCCCGCTGCACAGTCGGGAAACTGAGTAGCGACTCTCGGAATACCGTGCGACCCGAGGGTCGTGAAAACAGTCTCGATCGCGCGGAATCCTTCTTACGACTTAATGCCTCTGCCCTTACTGATCCAAAATCCCTATGCCCCATTTTACGCTCTCCTCAGATTCAGTCGGAATTCCGGGCTCTCGTCGACTCTGGTTCGTCCGACTGTTTCATAGATCCTGTTCTCTGTACCACCAATAATCTCACTCGTGTTTCGATTCCTCCGCTCGGGCTCCGTCTCTTCGATGGTTCGCCGGGTACCATGATCTCCGAGAAAGTCATTATCGACGTCTCGTTCCCTTCTGGTGACTCGACTCCGGTCGAACTCTACGTCACACCTCTGGATTCTGCTTGCTCTGTTGTGCTTGGATACACTTGGCTGACCCGATACAATCCGTTGATTGACTGGGCATCTAGCCAAATCTTTTTCCGCTCTCTTGGCTCTGCTACTCCTCCTTCGGCTCCGGCCGAAGTCCATCCGTCGGATTCCGCCGACACCATTCCTCCCCCTGTGGAGCCATCTGATGCTCCTCCGGTCGACGCTAAACCCCCGTCGATCTCCTTCATAGGAGCAGCTGCCTTCGCTAGTGCGCTTCGCACTAAAGGCAGTCAACTCTATCGCCTGGGCCTCTCTGAGGTGTTAGGACGGTCCTCCGACGCTTCACCCGCTCCGGATTTATCCGGGCTTCCGGAAGAGTACCACGACTACGCTGACGTTTTCTCGGCCTCCGAGTCGGAGAAGTTAGCACCCCATCGGCCATACGATCTCAAGATCGAACTTGAGGACGGGCAGTCTCCACCGCCTGGCCCCATTTACTCCCTTTCTCAGCTCGAGCTTGCGGCGCTCCGAGATTTCCTAGACAAGAATCTCAACAACGGCTTCATTCGACAATCCACTTCTCCTCACGGAGCTCCGATCCTCTTCGTCAAGAAGAAATCTGGCGAACTTCGGCTTTGCGTGGACTTCCGCGCGTTAAATCGCATCTCCCGGAAGGATCGCTACCCACTTCCCCTCATCTCCGACCTCCTCGATGCTGGGCGCAGTGCTAAGGTCTTCACCAAAATTGACCTCAAGCACGCCTACCACCTCGTTCGGATCGCCGAAGGTGACGGGTGGAAGACGACGTTCCGGACCCGATATGGATCCTTCGAGTGGCTGGTCATGCCCGAGGGCCTCACCAACGCTCCTGCTGCTTTCCAGCGTTTCATGAACGACCTTTTCTCTGACCTACTGGATGTTAACGTCGTGGTCTATCTCGACGACATACTCATCTACTCGGAAAACCCCTCGGAACACCGACGACATGTACGCGAGGTGCTTAGGCGCCTCCGGAAGGCCGGTCTCTACGCTTCTTTCAAGAAGTGCGCTTTCAGCGTCGAGACGGTGGAATTCCTGGGCTACATCCTTTCGCCCAACGGTCTCTCGATGGACGAGTCCAAGGTCAAGGTCATCCGGGACTGGCCGGAACCCCGCAAGGTCAAGGACGTCCAATCATTGCTTGGCTTCGCAAATTTCTATCGGCGCTTCATTGCCCATTACTCGGACATCGTGGTTCCGCTCACGCGGCTCACTCGGAAATCCGAACGTTGGGTTTGGTCGCCTGCGTGCCAGGAAGCGTTTGATACGCTTAAGCTCGCTTTCACTTCTGCTCCCATTCTGACTCATTGGATCCCGGGCGCCCAGTTAACTCTGGAGACCGACGCGTCCGACTACGCCATAGCGGCCATTCTGTCCATCACCTCACCCTCGGACGGCGAGATTCGTCCGATGGCCTTTCACTCTCGGACCCTCTCGGCCCCGGAACTCAACTACGACACACACGACAAGGAATTGCTTGCCATTTTCGAGGCATTCCGCGTCTGGCGTCGCTACCTCGAGGGTGCGGTTCCCGCTATCGACGTCGTCACGGATCACAAGAATCTTGAATATTTTGCTACGACCAAGCTCTTGACTCGCCGGCAAGCTCGGTGGTCCGAGCTTCTTTCTGCCTTCAACTTCGTCCTTCGCTTCCGGCCGGGCCGACTCGGTGGCAAACCCGATGCCCTCACTCGACGTTGGGACGTCTACCCAAAAGAGGGGGATAGTGGCTACGCCAGTGCGAATCCGCATAATTTCCGTCCAGTTTTCACTCAAGATCAGCTTAATGCGTCGCTGCGCGCTACCTACTTCTACGAGCCGGTACTCCGAGCGGCGCACATCATGGACGTTAATCAGCTTCACGCGGACATCCGAGCGGCTCTTCCTTCCGATCCCATTGCTTCACGACATTTTAACGACACTTCCGACCCTCGATGGGTTACTCGCGATGGCCTTCTCTACCAGGATGGTCGCATCTTCGTTCCGGATTCCGCGGACCTCCGATTGCGCGTCCTGCTCGACAAGCATGATCACAAGCTTGCTGGTCATTGGGGACAGAATAAGACACTTACCTTAGTGCGCCAGGAGTATGTCTGGCCCGGACTCCGAGACTTCGTCAAGGGTTATGTCCGCGCCTGTGTTACGTGCAAACGTGGCAAATACATTCACCACAAGCCTTATGGCTTGCTTCGGCAACTCCCGGTCCCCGATCGTCCGTGGCACTCCATTTCCATGGACTTCATCGAACAGCTTCCCCTTTCTGACGGCTGTACCAGCATCCTCGTCATTGTCGACCGCCTTTCCAAAATGGGTCTTTTCATCCCCTGTCACGGAAAACTCACGGCCTCCGAGCTCGCCTACCTTTTCGTCCTTCATGTCTTCTCCAAGCACGGAGTTCCGTCCCATGTCACTTGTGACCGGGGCTCCGAGTTTGTCAACCACTTCTTCCGTTCTTTGGGCGAGGCGCTCGATATGAAGCTCCACTTTACCGCTGGCTATCACCCTTCGGCCGACGGACAGACCGAGCGCGTCAACCAGACCATCGAACAGTATATCCGGCTGTACTGCAATTATCAGCAGGACAACTGGTGCCCACTTCTTCCGCTCGGAGAATTCACTTACAACAACACCCCGAACGACACTACCGGGGTCACTCCTTTCTTCGCCAACAAGGGTTATCACCCTTCGGTCACCGTCCATCCCGAGCGTGATCTCACCTCCGCTCGGG
Source organism: Mycena polygramma (assembly GCA_029449255.1). Lineage (NCBI taxonomy): Eukaryota > Fungi > Basidiomycota > Agaricomycetes > Agaricales > Mycenaceae > Mycena > Mycena polygramma. The sequence goes on from JARKID010000318.1 coordinate 7,505, forward strand.
CCCGCGACTTCATCACCGACTTGGACGCTCTTCACCAGGAACTCCGAACTCAGATGGCTGCTGCTCAGAAGCGCTATCAGGGACCTGCTGACAAGCGAAGAGTCGTCGACCCCAAAATCAACATTGGGGACGAGGTTTACATCAGTGCCGACGGATTCCGATCTGCCCGACCGGCCAAGAAGTTCTCCGAACTTTTCTATGGTCCCTACAAAGTTATCGCCCAACCCGGACCCGCTTCCTTTACCGTTGAACTCCCTCGAGACATGCGCCAAATCCATCCCGTCTTCCACATTTCCCAACTCGAGCTCGGACATCCGAACACTATCCCGAATCGAGTTCAACCTCCACCGCCTCCTATCGAAGTCGATGGCGAGTTGGAGTTTGAGATTGCAGAAATTCTCGATAGCAAGCTCGACCGGCGCCGAAAGCCTCCGCTGTTGTACTTGGTCCGTTGGGACGGTTATGCCGGAACTCCGGACGAGACTCAGTGGCTCAAGGCTGAGGAGCTTGAGCATGCGTCTGAGTTGGTGGAAGAGTTCCACGCCCGATATCCAGATCGTCCTGGCCCATAGTCCTCGGACCCGACGGGTCCGATGGGTTGTCTCACAGGTTTTTACGCAATGAATGTTGAGGTGGTTGGGTGTTAACTTAGACTTAATCTCCCAACTAAACCGACCCAAGTTCTATCGATTGAAGACGAGGTGACGGGTTAAGTGGGCAAAGTTCAGTTGCCCATCAACCCGTCTCTCGACGACTATATAGTACATCAGGTGTCTACGATCAAATGATGGAACAAAAGGGGAACCACGGCATCCGGGTAACCGGATACCCGTGTTCCCCGCGAGGTCTCCTTACACCCTCCCCCACAGGACGAGTATCGGGAGTCCGAGAAGAAAATAAATTAAAGCTTTTCTCTTTTAAAACACATGTGCAATCATTATTCCTTGACCACGCGGCATTGGACGCAGACTCGGCGTGACGCTGTCCTCGTCCTCGGCCTGGGGCGTGCTCGGCGTAACGCTGCACGCTCCTAGCCGGCGGACGTGTCCATCCGTGTGTCAGGGGCGTGCTGGGAACGTATCTCCCCAGCTGGGAATTCTGGGTATGTGGATGTTACCCCTTCGCGAGTGGGGCCGAAGCGTAAGTCCGCCCATTTGTCCTCGTCGTGGACCTGGATCTGTTCGATGTCCGCGGCGTTGTGAGGAAAGCCTTCCTCGAATGAGGGCGCGTTGATGTCTTCCGCGCCTGCGAGGTGGTTGCGCCGGGCCCGCGCGAAGTCCTCCAGAGCAACAAGTGCGCCCGACCCGACGTTGATTCCGTGCTGTACGAGCCAGACGATTACCTTCGCGAACGAGAGGTTCGTCCCATTGAAGGGGAAGTGCTCGACGGCCAAAGTGTCCAATATGTATCCGCCCTCGGCGACGTACAGGTCGAAAACGCCTTTGACGGACAGTAGCTGTACCGCCATCTTGATGAAATTGGCGCGGTGCAGTGAGGAGGGGTCGATGTCGCGTTCGGGTGCGAGAGCGTTCAGCGTAAACCACGCTGCCACGTCTGCGGGCCAAGGGTGCGCGCGTTCCGTAGTGGGTAATGAGTCGATACTGACACGCATCCCCTTGGGCCAGTGCACGGTAGGCACGCTTCCGTACCACTGAATTGCCTCGTCCAGGGTGCGAGAGACGTTACGCGGGACGCTGCTCGAGGTAGGCTCCTCCTCGAGGTGGATGCGGCTGATGTCCACGAACTGCGGCCGCGCGTTCCCTAGACAGACCTTCTGGGGAGGGCGGGGTGAAGGGGGTCCTGGAGATGGAGAAGGGGGCGGCGTCGGTGCCCGGCTTGGACCAGCGCCGAACGGTGCGCCTATTCGTCCGTGGTTTGCAGGGCGGCTACGGACGATCTTGGTTCCGTATACCACAGCGTCGTACATTCCCATCGCGCGGTTCTGATGCTGCAGGAGCGCTACCTCGCCCGTGGTGCGCAGAATGGTCGGATCCGTACCCAGACGAGTAACGACCGATCGCAGGTACTCGCGGGCATGCTTGTCGCCCCGAGTTACCCATCGTATGACATTCACTGCTTGTCCGAACGTCAATACCCGCCCTGCGGTGGCCCAGATGCCCGAGTTCTCGATGGTGAGGCGGCTGTTCATCTTGTCGTATCGGCGGAGCCCTGCCTCTTCCTCGGCGATGGCCTTTGCGCGGCGCTCCTCTTCATTCCCCGGCATTTCAGTGGGGGGTAGCATTCCGATATACTTGCCGTGTATCTTGTCGTCCTCGGCCGCCAGATCGCTGGGGAAGATGGGGTGCCCAGAAGTGTCCCGGTCGGCTTCCATCGCCTTGGGTGGGAATACGGTGCGTCTCCAGCCGTTTGGGTTGACGTAGGGCGTGTGTACATCACGCCCGGGGGGGCCGCGCTGAGGAGCGCGCCCTCGTCCATAGCCACGGCCTCGGCGAGGCTCACCACGACGGGGCTCCGGCCTGAATCGGTAGCGATCAGGCGATGGTGAGCGGCGAGATGCGACGGATTCCCCGCGGTACCGAGGGCGACGATCGCCTTCACGCGACTCCCACCGCTCACGAGCGTGGGGGTTCCGCGCGAAGGCGCGACTGTCGTCCTCGTACCGGCGGTATCCTCGCTCGGATCCGCCGCGGCTCATTGAGGAGCCCGACGTGCTTCGCGGAGACAAGCTACGGCCGCGGTCGCGGTATGGCCCGTAGTCTGGGCGTTGTGGGCGATCGTCCCGGTCGTACCGTCGCTGGTTTTCGGGTAGAAGGCGGTCAGCCACGGCGCGCCCGGCTTCGCGTATGACACTGGGTACCCAGTCGTCGCTGTTGTACGCCATGCCTTGCGTCCGCAGTCCTCGGTTTGTTGTCTAGTTTTGCGCAGTGGAAGATGGAAGTACGGAAGAAAGAGTGGGGGCACGAACGGTGCGTGCCAAATATTTACAAGTCAAATAAGCGAGCGTGGGGTTAGTCGTGATGTCGGGTATCCTGATTCCGGCGATTAATTGCGTGCCAAGTCTTGCCACCTAGTAACGCCCATAGCCTCGAAATACTGGTCCAGAGCGACACAGTCCTCCAGGTGCTTGGGTGGCTCCCAAGTGTAGTCCCCGGCGGTCCATTTAACGTGGAACTTGACCGTTCGCGGGCCCTCCCATCGGTGACTGATGATCTCGTCAACCAGCCATTCCTGCGCATCAGGCATTCCCATGTCGTAGAAGCGGCTCGCTTCTCGGCTCGGGAATATGACCTCGTCGTTGGGTTCATGGGGTCGTAGCAGCGACGCATGGAACGTAGGATGGATCTTCCGGGCCAGTAAGTCCGCCGATAATTTTAGAGTGTACGACGAGGTCCTGGGGTCGCTTTTGATCACTTCGTAAGGCCCAATAAATTTGGGTGCAAGGCGTCGAGTCCGTCCCTTAGGCAGTTTCAGGTTTTTCGTTGATAAGTACACACGATCCCCGACGTCATATGGAATTTCTTCCCCTCGGTTCTTGTTTGCTTGAACCGTGGCGCGAACCCGAGCTTCGATGATGTTGTCGTGAGCGATAACAATGTTGGCCAGCGCTCGATCAACGAATTCCTTAACGCCTGGGAGCTCACTTGGGTTGTCCAGGATGTTGGTGAGTCGAGGGACGTAACCGTAGTTAAGTTCGAAAGGTGCGAAGCCCGTCGACGCGCTGATGCTGGAGTTAATAGCAAACTCCGTCATTGGGACGTGGTAGACCCAGTCACGCTGGGTGGGGTCGACTGTGGCGCGCAAGATTTGGGACACATTGCGGATGGCTCGTTCCGAGGCTCCGTCGGTTTGAGGATGGAAGGAGGTTGACATCAAGAGTTTCGTTCCCAATAGCCGGTGGAGTTCCCTCCAGAACTTGGAGGTAAACTTCGAGTCGCGGTCTGAGACGATTGAAGAAGGTAGTCCATGGAGGCGAACAATGTCTCGCAGGAAAATCCAAGCCATGTCGGAGCTAGTGTCTGTGACCTTCATGGGGCTCAGAGATACCATAGAAGTAAGTCTACAGATCGCAACTAGGAGATAGTTGTATCCGAGACAGCTGGGGAACGGGCCGACAAAGTCCATCCCCACTGAGTCCCAGGGTTGTCGCGGGATGGGCATGGAGTGGAGTTCACCAGGAGGAAGTTGCGTGCGGGGTTTAGAGGTGTCGCAGTTTCCGCAAGACTTGCAGAATGTAGCGATGTCACGGCCCATTTTCGGCCACCAGTACCATCGGCGGATATATTCCGAGGTGCGTAATTCCCCATAATGGCCTAGCGTCGCGTGAGATTGGGTTAGGATAACCTCTGTGAGGACCCTGGTGCTTTTCCTCCGAGGGGTGCGAGGTATGCAAAGGACGTCTTTTTCCAGCGCGTTCTTGCAGTAAATAAGACCGTCTCTGACTTGGAACTGGCGGAAAGACTGCGGGTTGGCTAAGATATCCTTGAAGAGAGAGTCATCAGGGTATCCCTTCTTCACGTCCTCCACAAACGACGCGTCACCCTCTACGGTTGAGTTGAGGGGGGGGTCGGCCTTCAGGGCATCCTCGAGGGAAATGGCACTGGTGTCAAATCCTTCCAGAGCCATCTCTTCAGCGTGCTTGTCCAATTCGCGAGCCTCAATAATCCGGTCCTCCAGGGGTTCGCGGATCCGGCGGGCTCGCATACTCAGCGGCTCTCTCAGTAGTTCAGCCGTGCGGGACGGACCCATGTCCTCCATCTCGGGGTCGAGGCGTAAGTCAGCGTTCACGAACTCTTCAGGAGGATAGTGGTCTTCCGGTCCATCGTGTTCGTAGAGGCGAGAGAGGCAATCGGCCACTTTGTTTTGGGCACCTTCTACGTGGACGATCTCGAAGTCGAAGCGAGATAGGTACTCGTCCCATCTCACCAGACGACCGTTGGTCCCTTGTCGAGCAGCCGTTTTAACGCTGGCTAGGGCCTTGTGATCCGTGGCAATGGTGAATTTCCGCCCAATGAGCTTGTCCTCCCATTTCATGAGGCACTCAATAATGGCGAGGGCTTCTTGCTCATAGGTTTTGTAAGATCGCTGCGCCGCCGTGAATTTCTTGGACATGAAACCGGCCGGGCGGCAAGTCTTCCAGTCTTCGCCTTGACCGTAGAGTGCGCCAACGCCTACCACCGAAGCGTCACACACAACCCAGATGCGCTCGGGCTTGTTGGGGTCGATGGGCCGCAGTATTGGAGTCTTTCGGACGATCGCCTTGATCCTCTCCAGGCAGAGTTGGTGGAAGGGGCGCCATACGAATGGTTGGCCACCCCGGCAGATACCTTCCAGGGGAGAGGTAAAGTGAGCCACGTCGGGCAGAAAGTGAGCCAAGTATTGTATAAGTCCCAGTAAGCGCTGGACCTCGTTGTGCGACCGCGGGCTCCTCCACTCGAGGACGCGAGTCAATTTATCGTCATCGGCGTGGAGGCCCCGGTGGTCGATGCGGTGCCCTAGGCAATCCATGTCCTGGGAGTACAAATCGCACTTGCGCTTACTCAGAAATAGACGCTGTTCACGGAGTCGGGAGAATACCAGCTCGAGGTGCCGCTCGTGTTCTTCCACGGAATTTGAGAAGATAAAGATGTCATCGAGGTAGACATGTACAAAGTCCCCTATGACATCTCGAAAGATCCAGGTCATCAAGCGTTGAAAGGTGGCCGGTGCGTTGCAATCTCCCTGTTGCATCACATGGGAGTAAGCCGTTCCAAAAGGGGTGGCGAAAGCGGTCTTCCAGACGTCCTCGGGCGCTACACGTATTTGCTCGTAAGCGTCGGACATGTCGATTTTGGAGCGGAAAGGGGCCCGGGCCACGTCCATTCGAATCGCGTCCTGGTCCGGGAATGGAGTGACGTCCTTGACTGTGTTTTCGTTGCGGAGTCGGGCGTCCACGACCGTCCGGATCCCATTGTCCTTTTTGGGCAAGCACAGTAGGGGTGCGGCCTGGCTGGCGGGGCTCATCTCCCACCATCCTGCTTGGATGTACCTGTTCATTTTCTCGCGGAGCATGGGTCGGAGCGCTTCGGGGCAGCGCGGCATGTGGAAGTTGTACACTGCCGACTCATCGATCCATTTGATTTCGTGGTTTATGGCACGGAACGGGGGCAACTCAAGGGGTATGGGCCCCATCAAGTCTGCACACGCCTCCTGCCAACGCGATCGGAGCCCAGAGATGTACTCCTCCTGCTCCGAGGCTCCTGGCGGGGTCACGATCCGGGAGCTTCCAAGCTGGAGGATGTCGATGGCGCTATCAAGGGCGGCGTCATTTATCCCAAAAGGATCGTACTCCCCGGACCGAGATACGCGGGATGCGGAAGAGTGGGTCGTAATCCTGTCTCGCACTTCGAGACCCGGCATCGGTTCGGTGGGGTGTAATGGGGCGAACGTAGGCTCGTCGCAGGCGTTGTAATGTACATGGAAGTGGAGTGTTGCCCCATCCCAATAATCGGAAGTATCTTCTTGATGCTCGGCGTTGTAGTCCTCGTCGGAGCAGTCAGAAGAATCATCCTCCCAGTCTGTCATTAATTCAGGCGGGTCGTCGGAGGTTGGGTATTGGTCGTCCGCCAGAGGCTGAGTAGAATATTCGAGGTAATCTTCAATAGATAATAGTATGTGCGGGCAGCTGGCCGGGAGGGGAGGATAAGGGCGAGATATGTGCTCGTCTTCAACCTCCTCGATGTGGGGCTTCCGCCGGATATTCGGGTCCCGCCCTGGTGGAGTGATGGCGGCCTGCGCGGTCGGTATTATAGTACAGTGAGGCGGTCCAGCCGGCTCAGCTCCCTCCTCTGCGCCACTGGGGATAGCGGATGGGTGGTCCAAACGGGGACGGCCATCCGCCATCTCCAGTCAGCCAGAGGTGGTGTTGCGCCGCGCTGACTCAGTCTCCCTAACGCTCAGTAAGGAAGTCTCCTCGAGAGTCGATAGGGCCTTCACAGTACGTCCGTGGGGGAAGTGGATAAGCCTGTTCTTGAAATCAAGCATGATGCCATGCTTATTCATGAGTGGAGTTCCGATCACCCCGTCGTATCGATCCAGATTGACTAGGTCGAAATAGACGCTCCCTTTTAATCCTCCAAAGTTGACCGCCAGTCGGGCGCCGTAGCTGATCTTAGACCGACTACCGACGCACCCCAGCTGCAGGGTAACTTGTTCCTTGAGCGCAATGGGTCGGCCGCCTACGGTCTTGGCGTATTCTGGTGTCAGCGAGTCGATATTGCTCCCGGAGTCAAATAGAATATAAGCGAGGTGTCCCCCAATCTCAATCTGGGCAGATAAGCAAGCTAGTTCCTTGCGCAGTCGCTTAGGCTGGTCGAGCTCATATATTTCTTTCCTATTGACGTTGGACAGTTGTTCGACATGCTGGGCAAGGTAGTGGACGCGAAACCCGGGTTCAGCAAGACTATCGTCCTCCTCGGGGCCCAATGACGCCAGGCGTTCGTGGAATGCGGTCCCAGGCAGTAGTCGAGGGGACGCGTCCCTGAGGCCGCGGCGCTCTCGGTTCGATTCGATAGGGCCCACGGGGGGAGTGTCAGCATAGTGCCTAGCGAGTTCCGGTTCCGCGCGAATAGCGGCATTTCTCTCCGCTATCGCTAGCTGCATAGCCTGGCGGTGGGCCTCTTGGAAGTCGGCGCTCAAGTAGTGGGTATCAGGGAGAGGTTGGCTTCGCACGTAGACCGTCCCGTGGGCGTCGACGAAGGTGAGAAACTGTTCGGCCACTGAATCTGAGAGCATCACGACAGACTTAATGATGCATTCGTCAGAAGGGCTGGGCTCTGGAGAGCGGCGGTGGTGGTCGACAATTACTAGCTCATCAGTCGGCGTGTTTATTTCAGCGGTAGTGGCGGCCCCAGTGTCCTCAGGCGAGTACATGAGCTGAAAGGGAGAGGCGGCGGAGGCATCGGTGGGTGAGTCATCGTAATGATCCGCTCCTAAGGGTGGGAATTCATTAACGTGCACAAAACCTCCACTGTAGTCGTAATTCAGGCCGCGAATCCAGAGGCGCCTCTCGTCAGTCGGTTCGTCAGGATTCTCAGGAGGCGTCCAGTCTCGCATATCAATGACTTCTCGTCCACCAACACGCATCGTTTGTGAGTTGTGGGCCCACTCAGCCATCCGACTTGCTTCGTCTATTCCCTGGGCGCTCGGCCTGTGGTGTCCTCCAAAGCCCCCGGTGACGGCTTCTAAGGTCGGCGCCTCGTCGGGACGGGCCCGATTTCCTTGGTCAGACAAGATCGCCCCGTCGAAAGGTGAGGACGATGTCAGGGGAGGCATATCGTCCTCGCTGTCCGGGGTGTCCATGCGGATAGCTCTCAGTCCCAGTTGTCGGCCTTGGGTACTCGATTCTGGTTCCGGCGATCCGCCCCAGCTCTCTTCGTCGGAGGAGATGTCAATGACCATCGCACTCGCATCGTTCTCAGGAGTGCCCGGGTAACTAGGTGGCGGAGTGCCGCTCGTCAGAAACGACGGGCTGGAGAGCATGCTTCTAATCTGCTCCTCGTCGTGAGCGGCGAGTTCATCGTCGGATTCAGAGGTTTCGAAGCTGGGGACGGAGTTTGGGTCCTCAACGGGCCCCACAAGTAAAGGAAATAGTGCGGGCCTCACACTGTGCTCGTACCGGAGCCTTACGGTGTAGATCCGCCTGTCTTCAAGCCTGCGGTCGGCAGCTCGCAAGAACTGAGTAGTATACTCTAAGGTGCTCCATAACATGTCCTCAGTTACATCTAATATGTGTGACGTAGGGCTCTCGGATCCTCTGGGCGTGCTCCGTTGCGCATTCAGAGATTGCATCGCCTCCCTTCCCATTCGGTTGACGTTGAAGAGGCCGCGCCGCACACCCGCGACTGCCTCTGTGCCCTGAACGTACGACGTCATGAGTTCGGCCAGCTGGTCGACACTCATTAGCGCCAGCTCATCCGGCGAAAACTCGGGCGTGAATGCCAAAGGGGCGAGGGAGATGGCGTTCCTCATATCACGGATATCTTCAGCTAACTGAAGGCGGAATAGTGCCTCCGATTCGTCAACGGCGGCGGGTGTCCAGTCCACGTCTCCGTGCCTATCTTCGTACGCAGCCAGTAGAGCCGCGAAGTTATCCTCCGGGTCATCCCGATACCGGTGCGTAGACCGCAGCTCCTGGATGAGGCGTTCCTCATCGTCTCCTCTGAAGATCGGCAACCCGCGGGAGGCTCTGAACGTGTTGATGCGTAGGAAGTCGCTTAAGGCGGTGGGTCCGAAACCACCGATTGGTCGCAGGTTGGACGGCAAAGCTGCCAGGAGGGAGGCGGCAGACGGGCGGGGTGCTTCTTCAGCTTCCTCAGCGAGGGGTGCCGCGATCCGGGAGGAGAAGTATTGGAGGCGAGTGGTGCCCATTCGTACTTCTTCCTCGGTCTCGTTGACGAGTTCCTGTAGATCGGCTGTCCTCTCAACGGGGCCATCTTCCGGTTCACTGTCATACTGCGATCCTCCCCAGTTGTCGTGGACCGGATCGGCCTCGGCATCCAAATCCAGCTCTTCGTCCTCCGCCACGTAGCTCTCGCGGACCCACTGTGCGCCGACCCTGGGGCGGTCTCGAGGTGCCGCAGGTTCATTATATTTCGGGCACTCGGGGTCGCTACCGATGTGACCCACGATACCGCACTTGTAGCATGTTTTGTCTGCATGAGGCCCCTGAGGCGAGTGGCGGGCCTGAGGGGGCTTGCTCGGAGCAGGCTGGGTCGCGGTGCGGGGGCGAGTCTCCGCGCTAGTGGTTACCTTGCGGGAATTCCCAGCCGCTCGCGGTCCTGAGTCCGTCTTGGTCATAGACGTCGACGATCTCATACGTCCGCCCCCGCGGGCAGTTTTGAGGGCGTCCCACAAGGAGTACGCGTGGGTGCGCATCTGGGCTATGGACGAGTAGGAAGCGGATATACCCCTCAGGGCCGTTAAATCATCATGTAAGTCCGGCGGAATTAGCTTCATGAAGCGCTGACGGATTATTACATCAGGCAAGGGCTCCCGCATCCTTCGAGAACAAGTCTCCAAGTCGTCCAGTAGTTGCAGCGGACCAGCTTCGGGTTTGAATCTGATCAGGTCGAACTCGCGGAGGGCGTGGTGCGCGGTGGCAGTGGTGATGAATCGGTGGTGGAGCTCGCAGAGAACTCCAGTGAAATCCAGATCCGGGTGCTCAGAACGGTTTGCAGGGTTGTCTACGAAATCCATGTACCATTCTAACGCGACTCCATCCAGTAGGTTCTTAAGGACCGATAGTCGATAACTATCAACGTCGTCCTCAGTGCCACCGTAGAACATGGCTCTCATCCACGAGGCGAGTTTCTCGACCCAACGCATAAATTTCAGATGGTCATCCAGCCCCGAGTACTTAGGAGGGGTGTCGAGTTTGGGGGGTTTCACGCGGGCAGGTACGTTCAAGACTTCGCTCAAGTGTTTTTCTATTATACGAGCAATAGCCTCCTCTGTTTCCCGTCGGAACTCCTCAAATATATCTCCTGGTTGGTCGCTGGAATCGTCGGCTGTCAAAAATCCCGTATGGCTGAGACTGTTTCCCCCTTGAGCCACTGGTCGGTTCGAAGATAGCGTCGAGAATCGAGGCCGGCGTGGAGCCGACGAGATGCTCCCAACGTCCTCAAATCGAGTGACTGGTTTTGGTGGGGGGATTGGAGCCTTGATGCTATCAGCGACGTTAGTGGTGGTTGGGGCGAAGGATGCCGCCATGCGGTTCTTACGAGCAAGGGTCGCTTCAGCCCGGCGCCCAAATTCTTCAAGACTTTCACCGGCACGACGAGGTGCTAGAGCGGCATTTATGCCCGCCAAAGATTCGTCGTCCACCGCCGTGGAGTCCGGAATTTCGTACGTGGGTAGTTCGGGGCGTCGGAGCTCATGCGAGCGAGTCTTAGCGGCGTTCTTAAGGATGTCGCCCAGAAGCGCCTCCGATACTCCCAGGTCCCGCAGTACTTTTACATTTTCAGAGACGCAGTTGTCGAGCTGGTCATGACGCCCTCGGATCGTTCGGTGCATCTCAGCCAGCCTATTGGCTACCTCGTCTCGGAAGTTCATGAGTTCTTCGTGGCTCAGCCGAATCTCCTGCTGGTTGTCCAGGACCATGGCGGTGGTGGTGAACAGACGGTCGCGTCCCGTGGTGAGTGAACCTCGGAGTTGGTTGACGACTGCCTTCTGCTCTCTGGACAGAGCGTCCGGCCCTACCTCGGCAAGCAGAGCGGCGATCTTGTTCTCTACGCCATGGTGGGAGCTCGAGCGGGTGTTGACTTCAGTGGATCCTCGGGTGTCGGTGATATCGGACTCTTCCGACAGCGTAGGTCCACTCTCTGAGGGCCCGGCCGGTTTTCTCACAGAGACGCTTGCCAGATCCTCTGGGGTAGGGATACTTTCGTCATCGATCACGTCGATGCGAAGTCCCGTCTCAAGTTGGACAAGGAAGTGGCCTCCCTTTCCATCAGACACGACTCGGGCCGTCAACCCAGTCGGTGCGAAGGGGGACGCCGTGCGTGGGGCAGGCGAGCCCGAGGGTATCGGGGACGGAGCTCCGTCCTGAGGAGCTCCTCCCTGCGCGTTAGTCGCCGCGGACGGTGACGTGGGACGGGAGGCCGAGACACTAGCCCCGGGGTTGCCAGGCTGAGTTCTCGCCGATGCGTACTGGGTACTGGCTGCTGATACGAGGGGGATATGGGGAGGTGGAGCTCGCCAATCCTCGCTGCGGTCAGCGTCGGTTGAGGCCATGTTCCAGTTGTTGCTTTTTTTTGTCGGTAGAAAGACGATGTGTGAATATAGTCGTTCTTGAGATAGAGTTGCTTCAGGAGAAGCCAATAGGGTTTAAAAAAGTGTTGAGGTGGTTGGGTGTTAACTTAGACTTAATCTCCCAACTAAACCGACCCAAGTTCTATCGATTGAAGACGAGGTGACGGGTTAAGTGGGCAAAGTTCAGTTGCCCATCAACCCGTCTCTCGACGACTATATAGTACATCAGGTGTCTACGATCAAATGATGGAACAAAAGGGGAACCACGGCATCCGGGTAACCGGATACCCGTGTTCCCCGCGAGGTCTCCTTACAATGAAGGTCTTCTGAGCGTTTTTCCTTAAAACCTTTTTCTTCCCTTTTCTTTCACGCTTCACTCTAGTTTGCGAGAAAATCCCGAATTTACATTCTCGGCTCCGACTCAAGATCTACATGTACATTTTATTGGGGCTTCGGCCCCGAGGTGTCCGACGACTTCGCAATTCCGACTCTTCCGATACCCTCATGCAGTAGTGCCCTTCGACGACCCTTCACCCTTATCCTCCTTTTCTCCCGTCTTTGTCTTCTTCCTCGGCTCCGACTTCTCCTCCGTCTTCTCATCCCTCTTCCTCTTCCTCTTCTCGGGCTCCGAGTCCTCGGCCTCCTGTGCGGCCGGACGACGACGTTCCCTCCGGGCGCGATGCAAAGCCTGCAACTTAGGCTTCGTCTCGGGATGCGCGGCCTCCGTCTGAATACGCAAGACCGCGTAGATGTCGTCGAGGGTCCCCGCGATGTCTCCGAGGTGGAGATTGCTCTCGTCGCTGGCCAACTCGAACGACGCCTGGAGCTCCGCGATCGCCGCGGAGCTCGGACCCGAGCTCGCCCCTTTCTCGTTCCAGCTGCACTTGATCTTGTGCTTCGCACACGGGGCACAAGTCGAGACGCGCGACTTGGTCGCCGCCCTTCCCGTCTGCGCGGTGCACTTCTCTCCCTTCCGAACACAAGAAGAACACTATTAAAACATTAGTATTTTCGGGAAACCTCGGACTGCGACGCACCGGCTCCGGACCCTTCTCTTCACCATCCTTCTCCTCCTCGCTGGGCTTTGCCTTGTCCTTCCCCTTCGCGGCCTTCCGAGCCTCGTCGTCCTTCTTCTTCTTGTCGGCATCCGCCTGCTCCTTCTCCTTCCTCTTACGCTCGGCCTCCGCTTTCTTCCGATCCTCCTCCTCCTTAATTCGCTTCTTCTCTCGGGACCGAGCGACAAGGTCGACTTCGTCGAGTGCGTCCACATCCACAGGGGAGATGGCGACGAGACGGGCGAGATACTGCTCCTGGGTTTCGTTGGGGAGTGGGGCCATATCGGATGCGAGTTGGGGCGGGAGCGAGATGGTGGTGGTTCAAGATCAGGAGGAAATTTTCAATTTTCCCACCACGTGTCACCTATATAGGTGCTTCGGACGGCGATCAATCCGGCATCAAGCCGGATCAAGCCGGATGTCCGAGTTCCCCGGACCTGGTTCCCTCAAGCGCCTCCAGGGTTCGGCGCTAAAGGGGGGATACTGTCACGTACCGTTCCACCAAGTCCATTTCGGACGCACCTCGGACCCGATAACTCCGACACACTGCCTCTTCGCAATCTTGCCCTTCCTATTGGTTTGTACTACATTTGACTCATACCTATGCATATGCTATGCTCTGACTCATTTCATCACGGAGCACTCGGACAACCGATGATATTCGAGTCATCTCGACTTTCACTGATTCCTTATGACTCAATGCGCAGTCCGGACCCGAGTTCCTCCGATATAACGATCTAACTCCATATATTATACTTACCTATAAATACAAGTCCTGTCCGTAGTTAGACTTCAGTTTGAATATCGACTAAGACTTGCCCTCTACTCCTCGTTTTCTCTCGGACCTCCGGTCTTTCCCTCCTTCACGAAATTGGGCCTTTGGGCGTAGAGAAGGGCGCAGCGCACGAGCTGAAGCCAAGCCCACTCCATCTCTATCGAGCAAGGGATTCGGTCCCGTTCGGACCCGACCTCTCCGTTATCCTCTCACCCACTTCGTCTTGCTCATTCGCACTTCGTTCATTATAGTGCCTTTGTTTCGGGAATCGTCGGATCCGGTCGGAACCGGTTCTTGACAGGCGCTACCTTTGCTTCGTGTCCGTTTTATGCAAGATGAAGGTGTTTTAAGCCAGTTCAGCCAAAGAGGTCCGACCTCTGTATATCCACGCGTCCGTTTAATCCTTATAGTTCCAAATTTCCCAATAATCACGCGTCCAAGATATCCTAATAGTCACTGAACCACTTATAGCTATAGGTCGAACACCCAAGTCTTGCAGGTTTTGTAGCAAGTCCACTGTACCAGTGATGTGATACTGAGGTCCTGCGACTAGTATGAAGGTTTCTTAAGCCTTAGATGACCTTAGGTCGAACACAACACAAGAAACTATCAATCCAATCAACCAAAACTTTATATTCAACTCCACAAGCTCCACTTTGAGCCACTGACTTGGAGACTACCTCCTAACGAACTGCCTGTGGGGCTGCTCGAGAGGGGGAAGAATCCAGTGCGTTACATCGAATCTAGGTACCCTATTTATACTATGAGACTATTTACAGGTGTTTAATTGAGTCACAGTCCAAGTTAAATATGAAAATAGCGAAATAATGATCCAAAATGAGCCAAATAAATAAAAGAGACAGAGAGCGATCCAAAACCAGTCCATATAATGCACCAAAAGTGCGAATCTCGTCGGACCCTTGTCCCATCAAATCCCGTTTAGCCGCGCTGACTGATGAACCTATTTTTAAGTTACCAAGTCATCCGGGTAAATTGCAACAATTGTTCCATTCTATCTCCATGCTCTCGCATCAAGCACACAATTTATCCGTGAGGCTGTGAGGCTTCCGAGGCTCTCCTAGTGTCCTAGAACACCCGACGATGCGTGACTGTGGTCACAGTGACCTCAACTCGGTCACAAAAGGATCAACCTATCCTCGCAACTGCTACAGCAACTCTATCGACTCAATTCGACTTGCAACCTCTGTCCACTTGGGTTGTACACATTCTAGATGGATAATTGTTTAATGCCCTTGGTAGGAACATGCAGAAAAACCCCAATCTTGCTCTGAGATGGTTGGATAATTCTATAGCTAATAGTCCGATTTGTCTCCTTAACTCTGATCCTTGCCGGTATCATTGTATAATTCGACGCACAGATAATTCAATGCATGCTTAACTCCATAGCCAGCTGCTCAGGCCTCGCACTGACCCTTGTACCGATGTATAACCTTTGAACAAGTGCAAACTCATGTAAATGGCATGTTTCCACGGGTGTTCAATTGCCAGGCTTATCACCGCTTTGGAAGGGGACTCGGCGCAAGAATATCGGGCGCGCGCGCGTGCGGCGAGTCAGCGCCACCGAGAGCGGTGCGTCGCTGCTGCTTTCCCCCTTTCTTGGGACTGAGTTAATTGGATCGATGTCCCTCAGGAACGCCGACGTCCTCGCGAACAACCAGCGTGTACGGCGGGCAGAGAAATTTATAGATACGCACGGAATGGCCGCTTGGACCGCCGCCTACGACAAGAGGTACATAAAGCAGCATGGGCTCGAGGCTTGGACCGCTCTTCTCAACAAATCTGCGCAACAAGAGCCTGGCTCCTGCACGGATGAGCTCCCATCCACCTCACCCGACGACCCCGACCACGAGCTCCACGACTTCCTGGATAATCACGACCCGACAACGCGCCCAGATTACGTCCCGAAACCCGGCGAACGGCGGTATTTCCAGCGCGGCCAATACCGCTGGTACTGATCCCTAATCGGTTCTCATGTACACCAAGAAGAAATATATTTTTGCGCTTCTATTACATCGTAACCCGCTACGCGTCCAAGACTACTACGCGCCCGGACGTTTTGTGAGACACCTGAGGGAAGGTGAGCGAGAAACAAGAAGAAAAAAAGTGTCGCACCTTTCGCTTTGGAACTTGAAGCCACGGCCTCGCCTGCGCTGAGAGCCGCTTTCCGCCGGCGCTGGTCTTTCGTAAGAGGTCTCACCACCCCGCGAAGTTGTTCCTGCATCTCCCGTCGACGGCGTTCTTCGGGCTTCTCCCGAAGCCTGGCCAAGAGAGCTTCGTCGGCGCTGGGACGACTGAGGAGGCGCGCTTCTGCGCGCTGGACTGCGGCGGGACGCGGACGTTCCTTGCGCGCACGGCGGGTCTCATTGCTCAGAGGGGGAGGAGTGCTGTTCGGGGCTGGTTCGGAGCTCGAGTAAAGAAGCCGACCGTCATTTTGGATGGTTCCGACAATGGGTGTGGCGCGCGTCGGAACGAAAGTGTAAACCTGGCCTTGGTCGCCCCCCGCCGCGGGATTATCGAAATCGGGAGTATGCAGAGCACGGCGAGGGTTGTTTGCTTTGCGGCGGTGGAAATCCTGCCACCAGGAGGCGGAGTGCAATATTTTGGGCATGAGGTTTAGGCGCAACGTTGAGAACGTTTGGTTTTTTATTGGGAGTCGAGTACGGGTGAAATTCAAGAAGAAACAATGTGTGTCTACGCTTAGATCCGGCAGGTATTTAAGTGGCGCAGACAGATGTCAGAACAGTCTAATCTGTAGCGTAAGTACGAGAAAGGCCGGATGAAAATTAGGTTTGACGTACGACTGGTTTTAGTTTGCAGAGACCGCGGGAGGGGCGGCAGCGGCAGCGGCGGCGGAGGCGGCTCTCTGGGCGCGGCGAATGATGCGCAGGCGGTGCCAAAAGTAGAATGCCTTGATCCTCTGAGGCAGGGATCAGAACTTGGTACGGCGCAAATGGAAAAATAAAATAAAACTCACCGCTTGTGTTTTAATGTAAATGGCGGTACGGATGTCGACTTCCTCGTGGGTCTCCGGGTCATGCATCAACATGCCACAGTGAGGTTCTTGGTCGATCGGGAGGCACCAGGGAAAGTTCTGCCAGTACTCAGTGAAGAGCCCGATCCAGAACACGCGTAGTTGACGCTGGTCGGCCGCAGTTTGAAACGCGTCGACGTGGCGGTTCAGGAATTCCTTGCGCTCGCCGCGAAAATTCAGAGCTTCGGGTCGGCGTTTATCGCGGGGCGGCATGGTAAGGAGACAGCGGTGTGGACGGATTTCAACGGCGAATGGATGTCGGAGGAGGCAACCCAGGGCCGTTTTATGTGGTCTGGATTTGAAATTTGATTTACAAAGTTCATTGTCGGATATGTCAGAGAAGACCTGGGCTCGTGGCGCCATTCACTGCTAACAGAAAACCGACGGGGACGGCCGTGGCGTCAGGCAGAAAACCATTGGCGGAAGAAGTAGAGTGGCGTGGGTAGTGTCGGGCCTGGAACGCATTACAGGGGCGGGTAACTGAGCTGAGCCTCTTCCGTTAGCCATGAGTTCAGAAAGCGAGGCGCAATTTGACGTACAACGGCTGTTCATAAGCCTTCAAGGCTTTGCGCTGTGCCAGACTCACCCAAGTTCACTCCATCCCACCCATGACCCAACTCCCCCCGCTTGCAGACGCCGCCGCTTCTCAGCCCGTCCCCGCTTCACAGTTTTACGGCTCCGCGCCCCCCACCTACGGTGTCCACCTGTTCCAGCACGTCCCTTCGTTCCCTGCGTCGCAGCCGTTCCTTGCCTCGCAGCCGTTGGTCTCGCAGCCGTCCGCCCAACCGCCCCGCCCCTGCTGCCCCATGCCATACCATCCCGACGTCGGCGTCGACCGCAAAACGCACAGCGAGGACGCCGGAAAAGTGTTCTATGTCGTGAAATCGGGCCGCGTTAAGGGCGGCTTCACCAACCCGTGAGTTTGAAAGATTTGATTTTCGGCTTACCTGACACTGCACCACAGCGAGATGGCGCGTATCCAAGTCTCCGGGTACAGCAACTTTTCGATGCGCGCGGTCGGGACCTGGGACAAAGCGGTGGCCGAATGGGAGGCCTTTTGCCGCGCCAACCACGGTGTTACTTGCCCCAACGCTGCAGTTAACGCTGGTGCCGCCCCTCCTGCTGCCTCGTCGTCCCAGGCCCCGCCCACCACCACGGTCCCCGCCAACGCTCCCGCCTCTGCTCCCAGCTCCACCGTTCCGCCCTCGCCCGCGCCTTCCATGGTCAGCCTCGCGTCCCAGAGCAGCATCGGGTCGTCGCGGTTGTCCGATTCGCTCAACTTGGGCGCAGTGGCGACCGGAGGCAGCGAGACTGCCGCCTCCATGTCCGCCGCCGTCGCCCAAGGGACCTGGACTCTGCCACTCTCGATGCCGCCCGCAACCCAGAGCCGCGCCCCTCTCACCATGGACACCCGCGTTCACTTGGCCAACAACGTCTCGGAGATGATGTTTTGGGGCGTCCCGGGTGTGATGACGGTTTTCCGTAGTCGGTGAGTTGCGCCGTCTATCCGTTGCAATATGCTAACTTGACTTTCAGCCCTGAGGCTGTCGAGGCCGCCCGTAATCAAGGTATCGAGCGCCCCAACGTTTGGGGCCACCCCGAGCAGCGTGTTATCAGTGACTGGATTCTGTCGGGCGACCAGGAGAAGTAATTAGTCAATCCGCGCGTCTCAAAAAAAACCTCGTAGCCTTGCGTCGTATACTTCTTGATTTGTACTGCCTTGCCTTGTAAATATCTGACTCCATCGATTTGATGTTAAAAAAATGTTGCATTTGAACTCTAAAATATCAATTGAAACAACGGACTTGTACTGAAGAAATAATCAGAGACGTTAGAAAAAGAAGTCGCGGAGCTTCACACCTAGCAACGAACGTAAGAAAGCCGGTCTTGACATGTATCCGTCAAGTCGGCGTATGTGTCGAGACGTGTCGCGGAAGGCGGATGCTGTCCAGAGGGAATGACACAGAGGGAACGAGGCGCGGGCTATCGCGTTGCAACTATATCGAACTTCGTCTAAGCGTTCACTCACGAAAAAACGCGTCAACTTACCATGCCGAAAAGTCAGAAGAAAAAAGCCGACTCGACGAAACCAAAGCAAAAGCCTGGGAACAAGGGCGATTTCCATGGCCAGCGACTCGCATTCCTGAAGGAGCAGCTCGACGGGTACCTCGAGGCATCGCGGAACGGGAAGACGCGAAAATTTTGGCCACCGTTTTTCGAAAAATATTGGGATAAATTCAGCTGGCGTTTGAAACTAGACGAGGAGCCGGAGGAGGGCGCGACGTCAACGGCGATGGAAGTTTTGTCCAAGGAGGAGTTCGAGCAAAAGGCGAAGGTGCAGCTGGCGACGAAAATCGTGAGTGCTCTATCTCTTTTTCCCCCGCCTGATGAAAACTCACCGTGTGCAGAAACTCAAAACCTGGTATAACCACCACCGCAACGCGCTGGGAATGGCCAGCAACCCATTCACGCCCTGGCTCTCGCGACTCAGACGCCCCGACGAGTCGTGCCCAAAGCGCACGACTGACTATCAATATTACATGCAGCACAAGGACCACAAGGAAGCCGTCGATCTGGAGTTCAGAACGAAACACTGGGATGCGCCCCGCGAGAAGCAGCTCTCGCTGCGATGCAAAGTCGCACGCGACATGTTCGCACTCGAATCCAACGACGTGAGAGATCGCATACGGCAGGAGGCACAGGAGGAGCACGACGAAGAACTGCAGCGTTGGAAGGACGCTGAAGAGGGGCTGCCGAGCGTGGAGGAGGAGAATCAAAAGGAGTGGGTGAAAACCTGTCTGTGATCGTGACCAGCTGACTGACATTCTCCAGGGCGCGAACCCGTTTCGCTAGTGTCGTTTCCCCGTTACTGAAAGCGCTGCGAGCGTACACGGGGTACCATATCACACTGGTTGCTGGGCGAATGGTCGAGGACAAGTTCGACCTCGTGAGCGTGCACGCGGGAACTACCAAGTCCAAAGAGGGCGAGGACAAGGGGAAAGATATTACGCAGTGGAACGAGCAGGGATATTCCTCTACCGTGCTGGCCCAGTTCGTACGTTATTTGATCGCGGCGAGTGAGTGGAATTTTTCATTGAGATGCGACACTGTATTGATTTCGACCTCGAGATGCGGAACCTGTCGAGGACACCAGCGTAACGCCCGCCGCGCCAATCCCAGAAGGTGCAGCCTCCTCTTCGGCGGTAATCCTTGGCGCACCCAACATTAGTCACACCGGCGACGACGACGAGATGCCCCTGCAACTGCTGCCACAGATCCCGCCCGCGCCCTTGCGCCAATGCACCCCGCCTCCGCCCGGCTCCCTGGAGGAAAAGATCCAGCAGTTGGCGGTCTTGGAATCGCCGCTGCGTCGCGAACTAGACGCGCTGGCTCGTCCAGAGCGTGAAACCCGTGTCGCCGAGCTGCAGGCGTTGAGCGCGATGTCGCTCCAACGGGAGAACAACCTAGCGCGTCACCGTGAGGGCGCAAAGGCCATTCCTGCGTCGGCTACGGAGTTGGCAGATACGCAAGCGAAAGCCCCGGACGGCAAGACGCTGAAGCGCAAGAGAGGGTCGCGTAAAGCGAAGGGGAGCAAGGGGAAGAAGCGTGCACGGAGGACCGGAAGCGACGAAGAAGAGAGTGCGAGTGAGAGCGACAGCGACGCGACCGACGTCGAAGAAGAAGGGCGGCCCGAGCCTCCTCAGACACGCAGCCGAAAGAGGGGGCAGCCGACGCCGGCGACGAGTGAAGAGCGCGCGGTGCAGGGGGCTGTCGAGAACAACGGGAGCGCGACGCCGACGCAGGGGGCGACGAACGACGAGCGCGCGGCGCAGGGGGCGACGAACGACGAGCGCGCGGCGCAGGGGGGGGCGAACGACGAGCGCGCGGCGCAGGGAGGGGCGAACGACGAGCGCGCGGCGCAGGGGGTGGCGAACGATGCGGCTGCGCATCAGGGAGGGCATGGCGCGCAGCCAGCGAAAGGAAGAGGGCGAGGGAACGGGGTGAAAGCGAAAGAAGTCATACGTGGCGCACCGCCGGAATGGGCCACAAAAGCACGCAGCAAGCTCCAGAAGCCGGACTCAGCTGGGGACTGGAAAGGCTGGGATGAATTGACCAACGTGTGGTGGAAATGGGAAGAATCTAAGAGTTTTGGTTCCGTAAGTCCTTTCAAACGAAAAACGTAGAGGATTTTAATTGACCGACATTTTAGGGTAAAAGTTTGTCAAACACGGGGCGCCCGGGGGAGGTGACCTGGTGGATCCAGCGCGCTCGTAAACCGAGCCCAACCATCGACGACCTAAGCCTTTTCAAACGCCAGTGGAACGAGTGGTGGGCTTTTTTAAATCCAGCTTGGCGTGCGGCCGAATCCAGAGGGGGCGCTCTGCGGAGAGAGGAGGGCCAGGATTGGGAATGCCTTAAAGAGCCGGGGGTGAATGGCATGTACACCGTGTTGATCTGCCTGAAGTGGTGGAAAGCAGCGCTCGACGCTGGGAAGGAAGATGCAGAGTGGGATGAGGCGGTGTCCGACGTCACGTGGGCGATACAGCAAATGGTGCCACACGATGCGCCATGCACCGGACAGGGAGGGGGCACCACGACGAGCACAAGCGCGACGGGTGCGGGCAGTGCGAGCGGGGTGCAGGAGGCGGCGGGTGTGCCCGCCCGGACCGGTGCGCCCAATGGGCCGGGAACGGCGGGAACGGCGGCGATGGCGGAGACGACGGTCGCCGTTGCGGGGGACGTCGACGTCGAGATGGGATGATTGAGGTGGCAACAAACCCGCATTGGACGCGGGTACTACGCCGAGCGGCGCCCGACTTTTGATTCCCAATTAAGAAATAGCCCCTATTTCCATGTAACATGCCGAATTTGATGCGTTTTTCTTGATCTCCGTTTTAACCGGAGCACAGCCGCTGCACCGAATGTCCCCCAAGCCCAATCTGGCCATCGCCCCTATTTCCTATTATTTTATAGATATTTATTTCGATTCCCAATACGGAATTACCCCTATGTCAGGACATGCCGGGTTAATGATCTCGGCCTGGAGCAGGGCACAGCCACCAAACCCGTCAAAAAACAAAAACTCCGCTGATTTTGATGGCCGTGATGGCTCTGGAAGCCCTGAGGTGGCTGTGCGGAAACTCCCCCATCATAACGCATTACGACCGTGGACGTTACCCCCGAAGATAACGCGTTATTGTAACTGCAGGGGCTGAGGTAATAGGCCCCCCAACCCAGCGTTGGCGCCCTACGTCTCGTAGCGCGACCAGGCCAATCGCGCGCTTCCGTGTGACGGCGTGCTGCGCGAGTGAGGCCTGGTTCTGGGTAACAGCTGGTCGTAGCGTTGGAAGAAATAGGCGTCGCCACCCGTGGCGACGCGAGTACCCGACCCTTAGCGTAATAATTTGAAATTTTGAAGGATTGGTTGGGGCAGTAACTCAACAAGTCGGTGAAGAGTGATCTGCCCCGAATGGAAGTAGGCTCGGCCCACTTCCGCTGGAAACGTGTTGTCCGTGAAAGACGCGTTTACGGGTCTTCAGCCGTGGTGAAACCCCTGCGGTGGTCACCATTGTGATGCAGGTCGTTTCGCATCGTCCCGAAGGTTTCTCCAGGCTGAAGAGAGCCTCGCTCCGCGAGCGAGGTGAGCTTGAGGGACGGGAGCCGCCGATTCTGGCGCTCGCCGTCGTTGTAACCCATCGACGAGGGAACCTGTGACCCTGGCCAGGGAGCCCTTCTGGCAGAGGGCTCATGGAGCCTTTAGACGCTTGCTCAGGCCTCTGGTGGGTCGATAGGGGGGTTCCCTCGTAGTTTACCGTCTTCGCATGTCGTAGTGTAAAGCAAAGTAAATCATATATTAGTCATATGTACGCACGTGGTTGCTACACGCGACGCGAATAGGTAAACATAAGTAAATATGGCCACTGGCCGCGGAATTAATATACACAGGTATCACAACAACAAGCGAGGTACGAGCTCATTTTGTTGTAGCGTCTGTTTATAAGAGACTAAGGCAACAGACAGAACGAGAGGCGAGAGTGTCCCAATACCTGAAAAGCTGTAGTTCGAAGCCGATTCTTGGGCAAGAGGCATAAAAAGGTCAATGCTTTTACACGTGGCGTTTCTTTATGCGATTGACAGATCGACCTCGATCAAAACCTCGTCGGCTTTGCCCTGAATCTCGTTGATGGAGGTGTATCCACAGAGGCCTAGGGTCGTATCGAGGTCCGCCACCGTGTGGCGTAGGACCTGTTCGACACCTGCCTGGCCGGCGACGATGCTCCCGTAAATCCACGGGCGGCCCACTAGGCATGCAGTCAGCATGCTATACAAGACGCAAGCTGAGGCACGCACATAGGACGGCCTGCGCACCGAGTGCCAGGGCTTTGATGATGTCGGGGCCCGTGCGGATGCCCGAGTCGAAGAGGATGGTGAGCTTACCGGACGCCTGGGCCTCCTTGACGACCTGCGAGCGCATGATGCGTGCGAGAGCATACAAGGAGGGGATAGCGCTATCGACCTGGCGACCACCTGCAACGAGTCAGTCACTCGGCGGGCCAACCCAATGCATATTAGGATGCATACCGTGGTTAGACACAATGATACCGTCGGCGCCATAGTCAAGACACTTCTCCGCGTCCTGTACGCTCTGTATGCCCTTCAGCACGAGCTTGCCGTCCCAGTGCTCGCGGATGAACCGCAGATCCTCCCAAGAGTGGAACAGGCCCGAATTGATCTCTTTAAGCCATTCGAGGCCCAGGAAGGCGTTATCCTTGACTTCCTTGTCACCTGCATCGTACAGACGGTTCATCTTCGCGGCGTCATATGGGAACTTGGGATACGTCTTGATCGGCTGGCGCCCGAAGCGCGCCATGAAGACGGGGTCAGACATGCCGACCTGCGCGCCGATGCCATTATGTGCGCAGGGGCTGTAGGACTTGTCGAGGTCGTGCGTGCGCCAGCCGAGCATCGTTGCGTCGAGCGTCACAACGAGTGCAGTGAAGCCGCTGAACTTGGCACGCCCAAGGAGGGAGAGTAGCACCTCATTGGAGGCAGGCCAGTAGAGCTGGTACCAGCGGCACCCGTCTCCGTTC
Organism: Mycena polygramma; assembly: GCA_029449255.1. NCBI lineage: Eukaryota > Fungi > Basidiomycota > Agaricomycetes > Agaricales > Mycenaceae > Mycena > Mycena polygramma. The sequence goes on from JARKID010000318.1 coordinate 31,226, forward strand.
GCCTCGGCTACGTCCTCGATGGAGCGCGTCGACGGGGTACTCATGATGAAGGGTACACCCAGCTTTTGGCCTGCGCGCGCGGGCGCGAACTCAGCCTCTGCGCTAAATACACCTTGGACGCCAATCGGCGCCATGAAGATAGGCGAGGAATGTTTCACTCCAAAGATGGTCGTCTACTCCAAGCGTGAGTACTCAAAATCGAGAAACGCAGAAGAACATACCTCGAGGCTCCGGGTGGTTGCATCCACTAGCATGCGGGGCACGATGCGGTACTTCTCGAATGCACGCAGATTCGCCCGGTACGTCGACTCGGTGCCAGCGCTTCCCCCAGCATACATGAACGCGCCTTCACTGAGTGTTAATTCGGACTGATTACTAGGAACTTGAAGACGCTCAATCACCTGGATAATCCTTGAGCGCCTCCTTCGCCTTGGCCTCGATCTCGTCAAAAACGACGGTCCCGAGTGGCTGGGGGGCTTTCCTGCTGAGGTATAGACTTCTCATGTAGCCGTTCCATGGTGACTCTCCACTGGAATTCTGGCTCATGGTGGTGGTTTTGGTAGAAGGATACAACGAGGTGTCGCCGTTGAACCATTACAAAATAATGGTCATGTGCGACGAGGTAAGTGCATGTATCGATAGAATCATAATTCACTCTACGTACAAGAACCCCGGGCCATTGGCCGTTCCCTCATGCCTGCAACAACGACCGCATCCATACCCTCCGCGATCCCCGTTGTCTTGATGTGGCTGGAAAGTTCACCCACATGCACCCACCCGTCCTGCCGCTCGAAACACGTTGGAGGATACAAATGGAACTATAAGTATAGCCCGTGGAACTCTCCGCATTCTAGCTGATCCCGAGCGGCGAGCAGTTTTGAATTACCTTTGAGTCGATTGCGGCACAATCCGGGAGTAAAATCTAATGCACGAGAGCCACGGCATTCGAATGTATATAATCACTTGTAAGTTACCTCTCGCGACTGCAATTGCAGCCAGTTTGCCTGAGAACCTAACAAACGGCGATCAAATGTCCTGGAGGATGGATGTGAACGTAAGTCGGCACTTTCCACCGGCGTCATCGGGGACGGTAAGACCAATCTATGAGAATCTCGTCGGACTCCGCGGCTGGGTTGAACAACCGGATCATAATATACAGACCACCAAACCTGGCTGCAATAGTCAGCATCATCAAATAATATCCCCACATCCGAACTTGATACATTTACGAATTGTACGACTCGTTACGGCTCAATTACCGCTGCCTGATATGTGGCCAACGAAGGTTGAAAGATTGGATCGCCAAATCCGATGGCATCGCCGAATTGGGACTGCGAACAAATATCAACACACAACTCCGCCCAGTTCGGTCATGACCACCAACCCTCTGCCGGCCGCCCTGTTCGAGAGCCTCCTTCTCAAGCTCGTGGCCGTTCTAGAGCTCACACAACGGCCGGAGGGAACAGTCACCCCGCAGGCTAAACAGGCCGTCCTTCACGCAGTCAGTTTGCCACTTGTTTCTTTGCCGTTTGTTCGTTATTGAATCTGGTACGCGGCAGACCAATGAGTTCAAGAGCGCATTGAACCAGGCGAAGGAGCTCGCAATGCACCTCCCTGGTGGGGAACTTCTCATTGAGGACCAGGTCGACGTGATAGAGATGCTTACCGAGCTGAGAGACCGCAAGCGGTATGTTTGCCCATAACTCATGTCTTCTAACTTTACAATGATTTAAATGGTGGCGTACAGGCAGCAGCTGGCCGAGTTTGCCACGCGTACGCTGGCTGCGTCTACGACTGACCATCGGATGGAGATCGACTCGATGGCGTCCACGCCCCTTGAATCTTGAATGAACGTACAGATTTTCGGATCAGAGTTACTTCACTGCATGTTCAGAGCGGAGCGTACCGCTTCGCGGTTGAACCTTGCTTCCAAGCACGATTCTGTTTGGCAGGCCTGAAAGTCGGGTGGACTTCCAGTAGTGAATCGAAAAAATCAAAGAGGCAGAGCATAGCATCCGATCCATTGGTTTGTACAGATAGCGATGTGCATGTATTTACACTACGAGGAAGAAAAAACAGCAAAAGATACCCCCTACTCCCGATACGGACTCGGTACAGTCCCATCGATCATATATCGCGCAACATCCGCCGTTCGCAGCATCGCCAGCGACAAATCCCGCCGCTCCAATTCCCTCAGCACCTCCACGTTCCCCTCCGCGAACGCAGCAAACTGCGGGGGTAGTGGCGGCACGTCGTCCTCCATGTCCGGCCGTCGCCTCTGCACCTGGCCTTGCGTCTGCATCAGCGCCTCCCTCGCGAACGCCGACAGCGTCCCCCCACCGCTCGCCCGCCCCCGCTCGCGCTGCAGCCCCTCCTCCATCCGCCCCTTCTTCTCCGCGCGCGCAATCGCGCCCGCCCGCGAGCCTGACGGCGGCGTGTACTCCGTGTCTGCGAGCACGTCGCGCGCGAGCGGCTGTGGGTGAAACTCTTCCTCCTCCTGGTGCCGCTTCTTGCGCTGCGACGACGTCGGGCTGCGTGGCGCTGTGGTCGCGGACGCGCCCGAGTGCTGCCGGCGGTGGCGGAGCGGAAACGGTGGCTCAGCCGGCTCGGACGGGCTGCGCGTCGCGGTCCTCACCGACGCGCCGGAGTGCCGTGGGCGGTGGTGGTGGCGGCCGCGGGACACAGGTGCCTCCTCCAGCGGCGCGGGCTCGGGCTCGGGCAGCAGCGCCTGTTCATCGCCACTTCCGAGCAACGCCGCCTCCCCTGCGGCCTCCGCCGTGCGGCGCATATGCAGCAGAATCTGGTCCGTCTTCTGTAGATCCCCGCTGCGCTGGAAGACGTTGCGCACGACCTCGATGCCGAAGCCGTGGTTGCGCGCCATCGCCATGAGAGTCTGCAGCCCGAGCTGCTCGATGAGCAGGCGGTCGCTCGTGGATGCGGAGTACTGCACGGGGGATACGGACGTCGACGGTGGTGCGCGTGGGGAGAAGAGCGAGTGCCGGCGCGCGGGCGGGGGGCGATGCGGGGGCGGACGCGGCGGGAGCGACTGGCGTGGCGCTGCGGCGGGGGCAGGTGAGCCGCGGATGCTTTCGAAGTCGATGCGAGGCAGGGCAGCGGGGAAGCTGTGTCTGCGCGGCTCGCGGTCGTCCGAAGGGTGCTGGCGATGAACGATTGGCTTGAATTCCAATTGCAGCGCTTCGTGGTCCTGGGTATTGTGCTTGGCTTTCCGCGCGAGTGGGGTTCCAGTCCGCGGTGGCAGGCGGGAAGACGTCGCGCGCGGGGGAGAGGGAAGGTGGTATTGCGAGCGATGGACGTCTCGATGTGGGCTAGGCGCGCGTGAACGGCGTGTCAGACTGCCTCGTTCCCCACTCGTGCTACCGATGGATCGATGGCGATTACGGAGACTACCGCCGCTACTGGAGCCGCCCCCCGTGAAAGACAGTCGGGGAAGGACCCCAGAAACGTTGCCTCGGTGAACGCTCTCAACATCGCGCCTTGAGAGACTGTTGTCTCGTGTGCTGCTCCCGGCGTTGTGCCTCGAGGGACTGTGGCGATCGTTATGCGAGGTATCATTGGGGAGCGGGCTACCCCTCCGCGGTGGTGGCTGCATCTTCGATGGCGATGCCGATGACCGCTTGAGCATGGCGTATGCCTGGGCCGGCGACATCGCTTTACTCTGTTCCTCCATCGGCGACCCCCAGTCAATCGGGCTCGGGGAGCGCCCCCCTTGCGTCGAGTGCCGATCTGGAGACCGCGGCGGGGAATGGTGGGGTGAGCGACGCGGCGGGGACCGCGAAGGTGGTGTCCGCGCGTGCTGAACTGGCATCTCCGAATCCACGGGTGAGCGGTGCGGGGACGGGGCGGGGAGCTGCACACGCGAAGACGAAGCCACCGCGTTGATCTGCTGCGGGGGACGGCGCACTCGAGGTGAAGCAGACGGGGCGTTCTGCTGTTCGAACTCGATCTCCATCTCGTCACCAGCTTTCTCAGTTGGTGCTTTCTTCGATCCCGCGATGCTCGACGAGCCTTCCCCGCGCACGCGCCGCGGCGGCCAATCTTGCTTCTCGAGCGACTCGTCGTCGCCGGTCCTCACATCCCCGTTCTTGGGACCGCCTGCGAACCATGTCCGGAAGGAGTTTGATATGAACTGCGGCAGGCCGCGGGACTTGGGCTTTGGGCTGTCGTGGACGCTAGTGGCAGACGTGGAGCCTGAAGCGCTTGTCGGAGGGCGGGAGGGTTGACTTGTGGTCGTCGGTGTAGCGGGTACGGATGCGAAGGGGTCTGGGTCTGAGGCATGGCGTGCTCGCACGGGTTTCGCCTTGAGCTTTGGTTTCGGCGTGGGTGCAGGACGCGGCCGGCCAGCTGGTTTCTGGGCGTCGTCTGGCGGGTCGTCCAAGGTTGCGATATCGGGGTAGATGTCGGGGACATGAGCACGGGGCCGGCGAGGAGTTGGTCTGAAAATGAAAGTTAGGAGGGCACAAGCCATGGCGCCATGGAACGTACTCGGCCATCTCATCGCCCTCAGTCGTTTCCGTTGGTCTGAAACAGAAATGCAAGTGAGAAAGGGCGCAATCTAGGGCCACAGAACCTACTCGGCGACCTCGTCTTCCTCAGGCATCTCCATTGGTCTAAAATAAGGAGAGTGAGAAGGGGCGAAATCTAAGGTCATCGAACGTACTCGGCGACCCCATCGTCCTCAGTCGTCTCTGGTTCCACCTTCGTCTCACGTCGCTTCACCACTTTGACGCGCTTCCGGGCGTCTGCTGATGACTCCCGTTTGCGCTTCAGTTTCGCCGGCTGCTCATCGTCCGAAGCCTCGGCATCAGAGCCTTTGGGTTTCTGAGTCCCGTTGACCCAGCGCGAATTCTCAGTGGGAAGGCCCTTCTTTTCCTGGTACCGCTTTATTCGCCTATTAAATTCGGACTGGTTTTTCGTGTATCGGTCCCGCCAGCCAGCCCAGGGATGGCGCAAACTCCACCCCCATTTGCCGTGTTCCTAGAAGAGAAACAAGTCAGCTGGGAAACATGGACAATGCAGCTAGAGCACGTTTTGAGTCAGCAGCTGGTATATCTTGTTACCACTGCGCCCCTGGACTCCCGGATTGTACTTTGCGAGATACTTCATGAGCAGGGTGTCATCATCTGCTGTGAATGGAGTGCGTCCGACTCTGCACTGCAACGTCAAGATTTCTGCATCAAGACAACCAGAAGAGACATACGCGGGCATCGGACGTGAGTTGGTAAGGAAATCAAGGACCAAGGGCTCCCTAGAGCGGATTCCGAGCTGAGAGATTGGGTGCCAAACAAAGTCGCGAAGCCCAGCCCATAAACCGTGCCCAAAGATTCTTCAAGTTCGTATCGCACAAGAAGAGCCAAGATACGCGTATTGTGCAAGTTATTGACCAATCCAGGACCCCAGAAAAGCTGATACCTGCGCCAGAACCCACGGTGGAGGAGCAAAAGCAAAGCAAAAGGGCAACACGCCTGTCACATCACGCAGTCACAGCTTACCAAGCCGATATCCCGGTTCTTTCCTTACCACCACCACCCTCTCTCGCTGGCACGTCGACGATGGTATCGAGAACCGTCCTCAATCGCGTTCTCAGAACCGCGCGTCCACCAGTCAGTCGTATTCCCTCTTTTTCTACGTATCTTACGCTTTTTTCTACGTCTCTTACGCTTTTTTCAGCATTCCCTGAGGAATTTTGCGACCGTACACTCTGCGGGCCCATTCACAGAGATTTCGCGGCTCTCTAATGGTCTTACAGTCGCTACAGAGGCTCACCCGCATGCACAGACAGCTACTGTGGGGGTCTGGATAGACGCAGGCTCTCGGGCAGAGACTGACCCGACAAATGGCACCGCTCACTTCCTGGAACACATGGCATTCAAAGGCACCGGAAAACGCACTCAGCATGCCCTGGAGCTCGAGGTAGAGAACATTGGCGCCCACCTGAACGCATATACGTCCCGCGAGCAGACGGTGTACTACGCCAAGAGCTTCCGCAAGGACGTGCCGACCGCTGTGGACATTATCAGCGATATTCTCCAAAATTCAAAGCTCGAGAACGCTGCCATCGAGCGCGAGCGGGATGTCATTCTGCGCGAGCAGCAGGAGGTCGACAAGCAGATGGAGGAGGTCGTTTTTGACCACCTGCATTCCGTTGCCTTCCAACGTCCGTCGCGTTCTTTTTTCATTGGCATACGTACTGACTTTTTTGCAGACCAGCCTCTGGGACGGACGATCCTTGGCCCCAAAGGTGGGACTTCTGCCATACCTGTCTGCACCATATTAACTTTTTTTCAGCCAACATCCTCTCGATCAAGCGGGACGACCTCGACTCGTACATCAAAACCAACTACACCGCCGACCGCATGGTCCTCGTCGGTGCTGGCGGTGTCGACCACGCCGAGCTCGTCAAGCTCGCCGAGAAGCACTTCTCGTCGCTCCCCGTCTCGCCGAACCCCATCCGCCTCGGCTCCGCCGCCCACGCCAAGCCGTCGTTCGTCGGCTCCGAGGTCCGCCTGCGCGACGACGAGCTCGGCGCGGCGCACATCGCCATCGCCGTCGAGGGCGTCGGCTGGTCCTCGCCCGACTACTTCCCGATGATGGTCATGCAGAGCATCTTCGGCAACTGGGACCGCTCGCTCGGCTCCGCGCCGCACCTCTCGTCCAAGCTGTCCGAGATCGTCTCCTCGCACAGCCTCGCCAACTCGTACATGAGCTTCAGCACGAGCTACGCCGACACGGGCCTGTGGGGGATCTACCTCGTGAGCGAGAACCTCATGAACCTCGACGACCTCAGCCACTTTACGCTGCGCGAGTGGACGCGCATGAGCATCGCGCCGACGGTCGTCGAGGTCGAGCGCGCCAAGAGCCAGCTCAAGGCGGGACTGCTGCTCGGGCTCGACGGGACGACGGCGATTGCGGAGGACATTGGTCGCCAGCTCGTCACCACCGGCCGCCGCATGTCCCCCGTCCAGATCGAGCAGGCCGTCGACGCCGTCACGCTCGACGACATCGTCCGCTGCGCCAAGAAGTACCTGTGGGATAAGGATGTGCGTGGCTTTCTGCGTCTCATTTGCCCCACTGACTGTTTCTCAGATCGCCATTGCGGCTGTGGGCAACATCGATGGCTTGTTAGACTACAATCGTGTTCGCGCCGACATGTCGACGATGCTTCACTAGATACAAAAATACAGTTGGGCACCCCAATTTAATGGTTTCTAATTGGATTACAGACATCCGTCTCGCGAGACAGCAATTTGAGCAAAGCGCGCACGCCGGCGTTGTGGTAAGGATTCGACGTCGACTGCACCATGACGCCGTAGCGATTATCTCAGGTAGCAACTCGTCGCGGGGCGGCGTCATTAGGTGCGCCGCCCCGTAATACGATACCTAAGAACGGTATGCACAGTGACAATGTATCTGCGCGAGCTCGCGGTAGCTGATCCGCCCCAGTGCCCCGTCAGGCCGGACGTCTTGCAGGTCCTCCCGAACCCTGAACGCGCCTCCCACCCGCACGCCACCAGGACACGGGGCGCGAGGGCGAGTTAGTTGTGGCGATCCAAGCGCGGGTACAGGATTGGCTGGGTGATATATATCGTTGCGTTCGTCGGCGGCCACGTTGGCCCTGGGCCACGCGACCACCGACGTGAGCCGCTTCGTTCCGTCTCTCCCGTCTTTCTCTTACACCGCGCTGCAGAGATGCCAAGATGACATCTCACACGTCGCTGTCGGTGTCGCCTCGCGGTCTTCATCAGTTCGCCCGTGCACAACGGGAGCGGGGCGATGGTTGACCTCTTCTTCGTGGACTTCGCCGAAACACACTCCTAGTGGACCGACTGTCTCATGAAGTGCGCCCCTAGGGCCTATGCGCACCGGCCGACAGCTCCAATGCTCCTGCTCGAGTCAAGCGAAGTGTGGGGCAAGATCGACTTCACGACCATGCTCTCCCGGCGCATGTTTGGAAATTTGGGTCGAAATTTTGTACCATCTCTTGGTGTCGACTGTTTGTTCGCAGTCCGCTTTTGGCCATGATGGCAACATGATGCGTAATGCAATCTGGAAGTTATGTTGAGTAACAAGCGCTGCAGCTGCTGATAGACCTTGTTAGAAGCCACTAGGAATTAACATTAAGGTACCTATATCCTGTTATTCATCCCTCTCCGCGGCGCCGGGCGAGCCCAGAACTCTTACAACGTTATGTAGGTGAACCGAAACAATATTTGACCATCCTCAACGGCCATGGGGGGATGGGTACCTCGTTATGAAACTTCAATGTCAAAACTCTTTCGATGGATAATTTATTCAACTTCGGAAACGATTCAAATCAAGACCTTCCCGAGAAACGCGTATTATCGTTCAGAGCCGCATCATTACGATGGTCCGTAACCCGGCATGGTCATGTTTCCTTCTTCCGAGCGATAATACGGCACCGAAACTTTTTGGGATGACTGTTATGACCTTCAGTACCATGCATTTGCGTGAAAGGAGTCCACCACCTTAGCATGCCTGGTAGAGGCTCGACATCTTTAGATACTGTACTACCCTGCATATTGGTAGGATCTGAGATGGTACATCGGATAGCGCCGTGGCAATGGCAATGAAAATCGAGGCCTCTGCAAAGTGAATACCTGGACAAACACTGTCGGTGACATGAATTCATTTGCTTCAAGGTCGACTTTCGGGATATAACACACCGTCTTCCGAATCCGAAAATGGAACGAGCCACTTCGACAGCGCGCTCGTTGTTCAAGAAACGCCCCGGCTGAAACTGTTCAGGGCTAGGAAATACATCTGGGTCCCGCAAGATTGACCTAATGTGTCATTGAATCTCTCGAAGGCTTTTGTGCCGGAAAGAGGTACGCACCATTCATTGACCATTACGATTGATCCCGACGGAACAAGGTAATCCTTGTAGACATCATCCCGGTTCAGCAAGTGCGGCAATCCTGTGGGCGAACTTTGTCAGTGAGAACGGCAGTGTGTAACACAGGTTCAAGACCTAGTGGTACAGCCGGATTCCACCGCAAAACCTCTCGCATGACACACTCAACATAAGGCAGTGATGCGCGGTCGCAAAGCCGTGGCAAGCGGCCATCCAAAACCTCGTCTATCTCTGCTTGAGCTGCTGCTTGGATCTCAGGATGCAGCGCCATGGCTAGAAAGAATGTGGACAATGTCGCCACGGACTGTGGAGATCAGAAGGGAGATGAACATATTAAAAGAAGAGTACCGTATCCGCGCCGC
>JARKID010000319.1:0-40067 GCA_029449255.1 Mycena polygramma
CTTCATAGAAGCGTCCCCATTGAGCGTTGTGGTCCTTCTCAAATGCTGAGGGAAGAAAATTAGTTAAACTGGAAGAGAAAGAAGAAAAAAAAAAGCGAAACACACCAGGGTCTTGCCACTCATTCGTATTGACGAACCGGCTATTGATCGGGTACACGCCAGCAAGGTTGTGCAAGAGACGAGAAAGCAGACGCTAAAACCAGTGACATGAGATCAAAAATGCAACAAGGCCAAACATACCCCTGTCCCACTGTAGCCACGTTCGCCCTTGGTCTTTTCGACAAGCAACGACAAAAGTCCAAGGACCTGATCCTTGTGCTTTAGGACCGCCACACCGCCGTAGCCCAAACATCCGCGTAGGATCGCCATATCTGCGCCAAATAATAATTAACTTGGTGGAGAGGATCAACAAGTGGCCGCACTCACTCCAATGCAACGTCGTATCTGAAGGTACCGCAGCGTTCTGGGATGTGGTACGCACACTAGACGCCCCATGCTTCAGCTCTTCTTCCACCTGCGCAATGCAGAAAGGGAGAGAACTTTGCGAGTGTCTGCTCCGGTCGCACACGAGCTAGACACCCGACCAATTGCCCAAACGCCCGAACTGCATTCGACTTGGCGTTCGTCGTACCGTATTCGTACACGAGGCGGAGCACAAGGTCGAAGAGATGGTCTGAGAGGTGCAGGCATACGATATCCACCATGGCCTTGATGGCGGTAAGCGTATTTTCCTCCTGTTTGCCGCCCGTCTTGTTGTGCGGCCCTCCTTCCTCAGGCAGATTCTCGTACAGCGCGAGCACACGCCGGAATAGTGACGTGACCCAGTCTGCAAAGCTCGCGGTGCTATCGCGAACAAGCGTGCGCTCTTCGTCTCGGCTAAGCACCGGTGTATCCCCCAGCTCAGTGCCGGTCGGGAACGGGGCCGCATCCCGGTCTGTCGCGTCCATCTCCATCATCTCCTCAGGCAGCCCCGACACATGTTGCGACAAGTCCCCCGATTCGCACATGCTGGATCGCGGCGACGATGAATGTCGTCGCGCAACTAGTCTTGACTGGGTCGTTCAGATCGATCCCAGGGATAGACAGCTCCAGTAGCGGCACGAGGTGCTTCTGGCCACCAAACCACAACTTCTCTGAAACGAGCGTACGCGAGATCGCATTCAACATCGTTAGCACCGCAGTCGTGCGGTGTGTCTCGTTCACAACCTCGAGGCCGCTGTAAGCACGCTCGAGCAGCTCGGGCATTATAAGACTTGGATCAAGCATTGCCAACGCGCGGAGCGTGGACTGGGCACAGCCCATAGAGACGGGTCCTTGAAAACATTGCGAGAAGCGCTGGCGTGCGCAGAATTGTAACAAATGCACGCCGGATGGCAGGCGTTAGACGTTGCGCCTGCATAATCAATCAGCATGAGATTTTGAACGGCACGGAGTCCCGCTTACAACGGGCGTACGACAGGACGCTTGTTCCTCCTCGCGTACACGCTGACAGAAGAATGCTGCGAGATATTGCAGGAAAGAGGTTAGCTAGATAAAAGGTTAACACTAACAAAACAAGCATCTTTTAAATCCTAACCGAAATAGTGTACGGGCCCGAGTTCGACGGATGGAAGAACGACTCAGTGCTGGTGATCAGACGGTCGAGCGTGTCTAGGGCTTTCGAGCCCGCGACGAACCCAGTTGGCTGCGCGAGTTTCTCGTTTGCATTGCGCAATGTTGGCGTTGTGCTAGTGCGGGCCGGCCCGTCAACCGCCATTGAATACACTAGCATCTTCGCAAGGGATTCTAGCGGACAAGGTTATAGACCGAACAGGGAGCCGTAGAAGTGACCAACGTTGCCGACTGATAGTCTTCTTAATCCTGAGAGCCCACTTTTGCTGGTTGTCGGCGTGGGAGGAGGTTGTGGAAGCATTCTGCACGACGGTGAGATAGAGTGCAAAAGCAAATGGTTTAAACATACTCTATTCGAGCCAACAGGGACATCTAAAAGTAACCATGAGCTAAAGGTAAGATCGTGAAAATAAACGAACCCATGGAGGTCAAGCCCTTGCCAACAAGAAAATTCCAGTCCGCCTCGGACCAGATCCCAATGTCCTTCCACTTTGCGCCGCCTTCTTCTCCCGCAAGGCCAGCCGCACCAGAAAACGTGTTCCTCGGACAATTCGCCCGCGAGCTCAAGGATACGCTCATCGATGATAGTGGAATTAAATGCTTTGGAAAAGACAAGGAGAGTGGGGAGGTACAGGTGGATGTGCGTCGGCGGTAAGAACGAGACGAAAACCGGAAACATCCCAACCATCGTCTGCAGATACTTAGTAAGGAGATAACAAGGAAAATTAGGCGAAACAGACCGTTCGTGTGACCAGAGGCAAGAAAACCGCAAGCATGTTGGGGATTTCGCTCGCAGGAAAATATGGTTTGGCGCGTTCCGCCGTGAACAGCAGCAAATTGATCATATTCCGACCGCTGCGGGAAATTAAAAAAAACCGAAAATATCGCAAAGCGCCGCATACCCAAGATCACTACGTTTCCGACCTGAAGGCCATAGCTCCTTCTTGACGATGCGCCAAGGGGCTGCCACGGGAGCTGGAGGTCCGTGGTGTCGAGTTTGCGACGGGAACCAGGCTTATTGGCGAGCACGCGGTTGAACATATGAATCCAGTTGCGGCAGGTGCGGGCCTCAACACCCGGAAGTAGGATGAGCTCGTAGTAGAGGCGCACTAGCTTTGCGCGGATGGGTTTGGAGATGGGGTAGCGCATGAGCATCCAGCTGCGAGTTGGGTCGGAAACCGAGTAGAATATAATATGAACAGAAACGGCAAACCTTTCAAGAACACCATCCCAGGTTGACAGAAGGAGCCAGTTCTTGGCGGTAATGCATACGTGCATTTTGACGATGATCTGCTCAAGCTTCACGAGCATCTCCTGGGGAGACTCGCAGGTGTACGGTGCGGCATCGAGGTAGGTCTGGAAGGCAGTGTAATCGTTGTCGCCTTCGGGATCATCTACATCCATGCTCGGCGTGTCTACGGGCGAGGTGGTTGAAAGCGACATGCTGGGGTGGCGATCAACCTCTGCGGTTTTATACGAGGGACGCGTGTACGACGCGTAAGAGGCCAAGAGCCTAGAGGGGATGCGTACGCTAGTGCACGTGTTGAACGATATTAGCCGACCCGCCGGCTGGCCGCGAGCGGCAGTGATCCCATCGCTTGTTCGCTACTACTTCATTCTCCAGGCCCAGCGACTCGCAGGCGCATCTGGCAAGTCTCCAAAAGAAAGGTGGAGGGCGAGTGGTCCAGTGCAAACGAGGGCAGCTTGCCGGGTTTAGCCTTCGTGGGCATCGCGATTTTTATCCATCTGGGCCTTACAAACCTCGAGAATCCAAGGGAATCCCATGGCGAACCACGAAAACCACCGTGACGATGATAGTACATCCGCAGAAATCACCGGCAATAGTGTCGCTCACAGTGGCCATCCGCTACGTTTTAAAAAACCAAAGCTGGTGAGAAAATGGGTATGAATTGAAACTCATATGCCCGATCGGAGGTGCGTTGACACTCGACCTTTTACCTCCAACTGTTCTCCAAAATTGTATTGGTTTGTCATATCATCTGTGCACACTGAACAGTTGCAAGTCGGCCTCGGATTATATTGACTCGCGGTATCAGTCTCCCAATAAGCCTAAACCCGCCTTCAGCTGCTGAAAGGTTCACCCTCCTGTTTCCTTCAAGCTGACGCCATGCATAATCCGTTTGCAAGGAGTGAAGTAGCGGTGTTCCATAGATCTTGTCCTAGTATTCGAGTCCTCGGACATCGGAAAATTGATTACACCTACTTATGCTCAACATAGTCTCAAATAAACCATGGCTGCCCTCTGTATCTAAGAATGTCTATGGCGTTCCCACCAACAAAGACGCGCTAAAATGCGCTTTGACCAAGCCTAGCACGTGATCGCGTACACAGACGTTGGATAATGGATTCTGAGCGCGAATGCGTGAACGCGCGAGCATCGCGGCTGACACTCAACAAAATACGGAATACTGTCCGAATATAATGCGTTCAAGGTCGAGGAGTGTATTTGGATTTTTATTTATTTCCGGGATGAGTCCAGACTCGGTTCCTTCCTTACCACCACGTATGTCAACCTCTCTTGCACTTTTACGATCACGACGGCTGGCGCTGGCAGGGCTGGGGCTGTTCACGCTGCTGCCGCGCATCCACCTCGACTCGGACACGGTGGTGGACGCGGACACGGTGGTGGACGCGGACACGGTGGTGGACGCGGACACGGGAATCGAGTTCCCGCGCACGGTACGCGTGCCGAGCCAGTTCAAGACGGGGCCAATGGAGCTTGTGGGCCTCGGGGTGCGCACGGTCTCGTTCCTGGGTATCAAGGTGTACTCCATCGCCTTCTACGCCGACCTCGCGTCCCCTGCTCTCAGAATCACGCCCGCCATGTCCCCCGACGACAAAATCGAGCACATTGTCCGCAACTCGGCCTGTCTCCTCCGAATCGTACCCACTCGCAGCACATCCTACACCCACCTCCGCGACGCATTCATGCGCGCCCTCCAGGGCCGTGTTGCAGAGGGACAAAAGCGCGGCACTCTCACGGTGGACGAGGCACAGGCCGTTGCCGCCCCGATGCGCGCCCTCAAGACCCTTTTCCCCAATAGCCCCCTCGCAAAGCACGCCCCGCTTGACGTCTATGTCCCCGCACCGATCCAAGGTCAGCCGCGGCCCCTCATCTTCCGAGACCTCGGCACTGTCCAGAATAACTGGGTCGCCATCGAGCTCTTGCTGTATTATTTTGCTGGCAATGGTCCTAGCCCTGCAGTGAGTTCTGTTGCTCATTTTCGAATTCCACTTACACGAGTTGCTGCAGCTCAAAAGAAGTACTGTGGCCCGTCTCGAGGCTTTTGAGACTTCGTAGACTCGAAAGTAGTTTCATCAGTTTGGAATTTTTGCGTATATGGTCTTCCACTACCTGGGAGATATCACAGAAGGCTTTCGTTTGTGACGCTCAGCCGCACATCGGAGATATGAATGCATATTAATGTAAGCTACTTTGATCATCCTCATCCGCACTTAACACTGCGCATCCAGCCCTTCGAGCCGTTTCACGCCCTACGAACGATCCCATACTATTTGGATTCATTCAGGCTCTCGCTCGACACCCTTCGAGCGTCTACCGAAGCTTACTGCCGCCACCTCGCATTCACCCCCGTTTTCCGCGTATTTGTGGCTTCACAGATTTGTCACAGATTATGTAATACGCGCCGCACTGCCGGTTTCGGTCCATTTGGACTGAGTTATGCGCCTTTTCTGACTTTGTCCGCTGACGGTTAGCGAAGGCATTCTATTTTACCTACAATTTTCCACCTAGGTTCGTCGAGGTACCTGTACCTAAGTGTTATGCACGGAGACGAATATCACATTGTTAAATTGTTAAAATGTGCAGTGAAAGATATAGCAGTTCCGTGGCAGGTATGTAAGTATGAATACGTAGTCAAGTATCGTTTGCGGCCCTTGTTAAGCGCATAGAGCGCACCCCTCCGTTCGAATATGTAACCGGGTATAGGCACGGAAACGAGAAATTAGCCAGTCCAGAGATAGTGTGCAGGGGGTGAGTAGGGACAGCCCGAAGGTATGTGCGGTGAGATAGGTATAAATCGTTTGAAAAGCATTAGGGTATCTGGGACGCCGCCCATGCAAACGAACCAACAAGTTTTTTTACGCCATGGTTTTACTCGGCCGGCTTGTCCGCCTCGTGGTCGTTGACACCGTGGCCGTTGGTTTCTGTGCGCATCGTCAGCGAGGTAACGGTAGGTGAACGAGCCTACTAACCGTGCGCGACCTCGTCTTCCTCAGCATCCACCCCTGTCTTTTCCTCTACGCCATCGTGCTCCCCCTCCTCGGCAGCCACATCAGGCTTCTCGTCCGCAATGCTCAGCGCGGCTTGGGGGCCCAACGTCTCCCCGCCTGGAAGCATCCCATCCACAGCTTCGCCTTCAGCATTCGCATCGGGACTAGGTGTGAGCTCCGGATGCGAGACCATCGTCGACCCGCGTACGAGCTCCGGCTGCGCTTCTACGACGGGCACCGCGGGCAGGTCTACAAGAGCGTCATTGGGCGCCTCTAGCTCGCGGAGCGGCTCGACATGGCCACTTCCAATGATCTCCGCCGAAGTGTCAAACTGGAGGCCATCATCAAGTGGCGCTTCTGGTGCGATCTGCACCGACTCGACTTCACCGATGGGCGTAGCAACAGGCTCACGCTCCTCGGCGACGGGGCTTGCGCTTGAGATCGCGATGGGCTCATCGTTGACAATCATCACTTCCGGTTCCTTAAAAAAATCAGCACAGGCCCAAACCCGGATGGGAATTAACACGGACCGGTTCAGGCTCGGCTTCGACGACGGGCTCTTCGACCTCCGGCTCCGGCGCACTCTCAACCACAGGCTCTTCAATTTGCGGCTCAGGCTCCGCTTCGACGATGGACTCTTCGACCTCCGGCTCAGGCGCAGTCTCAGCCACAGGCTCTTCAACCTCCGGCTCAGGCTCCGCTTCGATCACAGGCTCTTGAAGCGACTCCGCCTCGACGATGGGCTCTTCGACTTCAGGCTCCGGCGCCGTTTCGACCAGGGGCTCTTCAACCGCAGGCTCAGGCTCCGCCTCGACGATGGGCTCATCGACTTGAGGCTCTGGCGCCGTTTCGACAATGGGTTCTTCGACCTCCGGCTCCGGCTCCGGCGCAGTCTTAGCCACAGGCTCTTCAACCTCCAGCTCAGGCTCCGCCTCGGCGATGGCCTCTTCGACCTCAGGCTCCGGCGCAGTCTCAATCACAGGCTCCGGCTCCGGCTCGACAATATGGTCTTCAACGGCGGGGGCAGGGGGAGGAGACGGCTCGCGGGCGACAACCTCCGGCGCAGTCTCAACCGCAGGCTCTTCAACCTCGGGCTCAGGCTCGGCCTCGATGATAGAGTCTTCAACGGCGGGGGCAGGGGGAGGAGATGGCTCGCGGGCGACAACCTCAGGCTCCGGCGCAGTCTCAACCACAGGCTCTTCAACCTCGGGCTCAGGCTCGGCCTCGACGATAGGTTCTTCGACCTCAGGCTCCGGGACCGTTTCGACAATGGGGTCTTCGACCTCAGCAGTCTCAACCGCAGGCTCTTCAACCTCCGGCTCAGGCTCCGCCTCGACGACGGCCTCTTCGACCTCAGGCTCCGCAACCACAGGCTCTTCAACCTCCGGTTCAGGCTCGGCCTCGACGATAGCGCCTTCCGGCTCTGGCGCGGTCTCAACCACAGGCTCCGGCTCTGGTTCGACGATAGGGTCTTCAACGGCAGGAGGAGGGGAGGGCTCGCGGGTGGCCATCTCAGGCTCCGGCGCAGCCTCAACGGCAGCCTCGTGCTCTGGCTCCGGCTGGACGATAGGGTCTTCCACAACGGGAGCGGGGGCAGGAGAGGGTTCACGGACGATAGCCTCAGGCTCCGGTGCCGTTTCGACGATGGGCTCCTCCACCTCTGGCTCCGGGACTGCCTCAATTACAGGTTCTTCGACCTCGGGCTCCGGCTGAGCAGGTTCCGACTCGGCTAGCACGATGGGAGGAGGGGTCGGCTCGCGATGAATTACATCTGGCTCGGCCTCAACGAGTGACTCCTCCACAGGAGTAAGCTCACGGGCAATTTCTGTGGGCTCCGGGGCAACCTCAACAGGTTCTTCAACAATGGCAACAGGATAAATTTAAGCAGACTTACCTCTGGCTCAGACGCAACGTCGGCGGGGGACTCCTCGACCGGTTCGCTTGCAATGATCTCAGGCTCCGGTGCAGCTTCTGAGACAAGAGGAGCGGCTTCGGGCTCGGGCTCTGCGACAACCAGAGGAGGGGGAGTCGGTTCGCGCGCGACTTCCGGTTCGGGCTCTGCTTCAACTGGAGGCTCCTCCTCAACTGGGGGAGCGGTATCCAATTCTGCGACAGCATCAGGAGCAGGGGTGGGCTCGCGGGCAATTACCCCAGGCTCCGGCTCGGCAACCGCAGGTGGGGGAGTGGGTTCGCGAGTAACAACATGGGGCTCCGGCACCGCCTCAGCGACAAGGGGAGTGGGCTCGGGTTCTGCCACAGCCACAGGAGGAGGAGTGGGCTCGCGGGCAATTACGTCGGCCTTCGGCTCAGCCGCGTTAACAGGTTCTTCAGCAGCGGGGGCCGGAGGAGGGGTGGGCTCGCGGGTAAGAACCTCTGGTCGAACCGGGGCGGCGGCCGCGGTAGGTTGAGCGACCTGTGCGTCCGCAACGTCCTGAACGAGACTAGGAGTCACATCAGGGACCAGCGGGGATTCCACGGCGGTCGGAGGAGTTGGAGGAACTTGTGTATTGACGGCATCTTCGACAAGCGTCGGAGCAGTGGGCTCTTCGGCTTTCGGCGTGTCCGCGGCAGCCGTTGCGACCGCGGCGGCTGCACCTGCAGCGACGGCGCCCGTAGCAACAGCAGCCACTTCAGCCGACGAAACTCCACTCTTTCCGCTGACCGATGCACTGGGTTCCTCCTCCTCCTTGAGAATCTCACCCATTTCCCCAACTTTGGGTCCCTTCCCAGCCTTCTTCTTGCCTTTGGTTCCGTCGGTCTTAGTAGTCGACGTCGAAGACATGGACGAGCTACTAAGGCTGGTGAAGAAGCTGAACCTCTTCTTCTTCGTGCTCTTCGAGTCCGAAGCGAAGGATGGCTTGGGAGAAGTCGGACGCGGCCTTGCTGCTGGAACCTCCTCCGGGGTTGTAACAACCGACTGAGCAGGGATCCGCGGCGTGACGAACCGTTGCTCAATGATCAGCCATCCAACCCGTTTGCTATCCGCCGCATTTACAGCGGGGACAGAGGACTTGATTTTGCAAACGACAAAACCAGGCCAGTCTCCTGAGATAGGATCGAGAAGCGCATCGCTCCAGAAATCAATGAAGGCTTCGTCCAATTGTATGATTTCGAACTTGGTAGCCCTCGATTTGCCCTGTTTGATTTCTTTCTCCGGCTCTTGGGGAGGAGTAAGGTCAAGACTTTTGCCTCGGGAAGACGGCAAAGGAATGAGCGCTGGCGGCAGTTTACGCCTCGCGCTCAATTTCCTCGGGATAGTCACTTCTACGTCCTTGTTGTCCAGAAGGGTGGAAGCCAGCTTTGAACCGCTGGTTTCAGCGAAGAATCCAGAGGTAGAAAATTGGCCCCAATCAAGTGCAAAGGGACCCTCGGAGTTCGTGTCAGGTGCACGGGAGTCGGAGGTGGAAGTGGAAGCAGATTTGGCATGGGCATTGGCAACCGCAGCGAGAGCGACGTCCGGATCGCCCAAAGACATACTACGTCGCCGTCCCACTTTGCTTGCGGGAATAAAGAGCGTGAAGGGTGTGGGTTCTGAGGCTTTTGTCTCTGCGTCGGAGGATGTGGGAATGAGAGAAAGGAAACGGATGGTTTCATCGGCGAAGAGGCTGCTCAATCCGGGGTATGATTCGGAGTCTGCATCCGCCACCGAGACGTGCTTCTTCAGAGACTCCCACAAGTCCATCTCGGATGACGAGTGGCCATTGGGCGTTACATCAGGAGTGGATGGCGGCTTGGTCGATGCTTTAAGGGCGTCTGCAATGAGCCGAAGGGGATGGTTTTTGAGAGCGTTCTGTGACTCCGTTGATGGCACTTCAGTCTCAATACGAACGAAGAGAGCGTCGTATCGCCGGGTAGAAAAGCGAGGGGAGGGTAAGAACGCGGGGTCTGCGTCGCTGGAGGCCGATTTCGCGTACGGATAGTGCTTGACCAGCTCCATGAGTCTCGTTGGCATCCGGTGGTCAGCCGCCTCGTCCCTGTGTATGATTATTAAAATGTGAAAGCAGATAACTAACAGACACGCACCTGATTCTGGCCAAGAAGAGATGTTCTAATACGCGACCCCACTTCTCCCACTGGGCATAAAAACTGAGACAGTCGTCTCCTTCCGTTACGCGTGGTGCTGCTAAGAGCCACAACCCAAGCATTTTGCTCAACTTGCTCCCAGAAATACTATTTGCTTCTGCGTGAGCCGCGAGGCTTGAAATTATTTCAAGGGTAGCGGTGAGCAGGTGAAAATGTGCGGATCCTAGCAGCGGAGCCAGTTTTTCGGTGTAAGCTCGCGCAGGGTATTCGGAGGCTTTCTCGGCGTCCAGAAATTGGCCATACCATTGCTCGTCCTTACCGAAAGACGAACCGTCCAATTGAAGATGTCGGAGGCCCCATCTCAGTACAGCCGCGACGTCGTGCGGAGAACGCGTAGTGCTGATTTCAGACTCGAAAGCGGATACGGGGGAGGACGCGGTGGGAGAGAGGGTGGTAATCGGGCTCCTTAGGGCCAGCGATTGAATAAAGAGCGAGATGAGCTTTCGCTGCACCGTGGGAGACGCGGAATACCAGTGCGGTATCATAATACCGAGGGTCTCCAGTCCTACGGGGAGATCGTAAGATACCATGTGGAAGGCGGGCACATGCGAGACGCACCATGCGCACTGATCTTCTGGGAGCATGCCTGAACAAGTAGGAATGTCTCCAGCGGGCTCAACCTCCTCTCAGCGATGACCGACTCTGGTAATAAAATTTGAGCGTCGGGGTCTGCCTCGAACACGACACCGAGGGCACGTGTAGACTCCTCCTTTGGTCCCGGCAAGTTCAGCGACAGATGCCAATCGAGAGCCCTGCCGTACGCCGCAGGTGGTTCGGTCGGTGTGCGGTTGGATTTGCTCTTGAACAGACCAAATGCGTCCCTGTCCTTTTCCTTGGGGGAACCGGGAGGTACCTCGAAGTGGGGGGTCGCAGGGCTCGAGACCTTTGGGACTGCCTCGAATTTGCCTTCCAGCAAAGAGGCGTCGGAGGAAGGACGAGGCTGGGGCTGAGCATCCGTCTTGGTATCATCCTTCTTTCGTCCGAAAACCTTGGACAAAAAGGAGGGCATCGGCGGCGAAGGACCTGACGTGCACAAAACATAGTTAGGTTCTGGAATGAATAGAAAGACCTGTTACCCAACGGACAGAAGACTGGACGACAGGCCTCTGCGTCGATATGTAAAGGACAACTAAAAGAACGGTTGCTCGATCGGGATACGATGCCCTTGTTTGCTAACGCCTTCTGGAGAACCTCTTTTTGGCAAAGCCATACGAATGGCTTCCCTCGTTTGTCGTCCTTGTTCAGCTCGTCTGTGGACAAGAACCTTCTCTCGTGTTCGGAAATATGCGACCCACAGAAACTCTCTTCTCTCTCAGTCGCTTGACCAAAACCCGAAGCACCAGGACAAGGGTCCTTTCCAACTCGGGCTCGGACTCGGTCAGCCAGCCGTGCAATCCGGAGAGAAGATCCCAAAGTGGTCTGAGCTGAGCACGGCAGGCAAAGGTAAATTCGCCTGACGCCATTCCCCTCATCCACTCAAAACTCAGCTCAGTAAAACGCACCACTGCTCGCACAACCAATTTAAGCGTCATTTTGGTTGGGGCGGGCCTCTCGGCTGTTTTGATCTATTGCTTGACCTCGGAGCTGTTCTCGAAAAATTCGCCCTCGGTCTTGTACGATGATGCGTGCGAGCGCATAAAAGCCTCTTCAAAAGTTCGTCCTCCCAATTGGCTTGCGGCCCAGGTGCCAGTGGTATTGACGAAAAAGTTCCATAGCTGGCTAAGTACCTAGACGGTCCCCCGCGTTTCTACCTCGACGCACCGGCAGCTGTCAGACCACGACATCGCAATCGCCATGTATCCTCTTCCATACGCATAGATGCGACGGGCCGAGAGCATATGTTTTTAAATTTCTACATTCAGAGCCAGCCCAAAAAGGCTTCCTTCTCCGAGTCTCTATCCAATTGGACACAGGATACACTGTCTCTCACCATGGATGACTTGATCTCCTGGACGCAGGACTCTGCTTCAATCGCGTGGGAGCGGTCAAAAGAAGCCTTCAAGTTTCTGAGTGGTGCGCCATCGCCACCACCACAGGTGGATACATGGTCAACGGAAACGAAGAATGCCGAACGGAAGGAGGAATCCAGGGGTGGATTCATGGGAATGTTTTCCTCTTTGCGGGGACCGCGAATGGCCGTGGAATCGCACCCCGAGGTTGAAGGGCGAACCTTTAGCGAGGGTGAAGTCCACGTCAACTTTGTCAAAGTATGTCCCTGCCCTACTTGAACCACCTCAGCTCACATGGCGTGGCAGAATAATCAAGGGAACTTCGTCCTGCGATATATTATCGTCGAACTACCGAGTGCGTCGTTCTCAAAATGTGTCATGCTTGCACTGAAGCTCTCTAGACTCACGAGCACGAAACGCTGTCCGCGTGTTTGTTGAACGAGCAGCTGGGGTCCGCGACAACGAGCCAGTCATGCGCTGGAATTCGTGAACCGATGTGTATTTAAACTCGCGATTCTGGTGTGGATCGTGGAATGTATTATTAGTACAATATG
Organism: Mycena polygramma; assembly: GCA_029449255.1. Lineage (NCBI taxonomy): Eukaryota > Fungi > Basidiomycota > Agaricomycetes > Agaricales > Mycenaceae > Mycena > Mycena polygramma. Next base: position 12,452 of record JARKID010000319.1, read on the forward strand.
CTGCAAATGAAACCGCGTCTAATACAAGCTACTCTCCAAAAAGCTTCTGCACACGCTTGAGCACCGAATCTTTGGATGGGTCTTGTTGCAAAAGTGAGAAAAATCCGTGAAAGGGGCCGCAACGACCTCACCGTAGGGATGGTCTTTCGACGGGATCTCAAGCAGGGCCGGGAATGCCTGTTGGTATCGGTCCACAGTCGGTCTTATCTTCTCTGCAATCTGCGGCACTTTGTGAGAAGGATGTAGTGACCGAAATGGACCACACACATGCTGGTTAATTAATAGGATCGCAATATCTTTCCGCTCGGTAAAGTCCTGGAATGCCGCCTCTATAGTCGAGACCTGAGTCTCTTCCGCATGGTTTAGAACAGCCAGAGTGAACAGAGAGTGCACCCACTCGAATCCACGATTAGAAAGTTCTTCTTCTGGTTCTCGTTAATGTGGCCGATGCCTGCGAGCAGCAGCCCGGTGATCGAGTCCTTTGGAGGTCAGCCAGAGTAGTGCTTTCACGACGCTCAGTGCTACCTCATCGCCAATGACCGCCAGCAGGTTGCGGTTCTTGAATGAGGTGCTGGTGGACATGGTCCAAGAAAGGAAGGCTGTTTCGCCGGGCCGTGTTTGGCTACACGATCCAATGGACGTCTTCAACCGACCACCTGCGATTTCGGAGGACACTCTCCAATACGCTCTCTATCCTCCTCCTGGATTGTCCGACAAAGCCTCTGTTACATCGTTTGCAGCGTGTATCTCCGCCTGGGTCGACCTGCTACTCCCCGACTTTCTTTGGCATCGCGATGCATTCGAGCTCAAAGTTGCTTCGCGCTCGGACTCGGAAGGTTATTTTCTCGAGGGAAGAATGCGAGTTGGCGACTGCGTTGATGATGAGTGGTGTGCGGTCTGGCTGTTGAAGCAGGTCAGCTCAAAATGGGACATGGCCATCAGGTATGTGTGCCCGTGCTCAATGCTTGAATCAACTCAACGAAACCAGCGTGTTCGACTCAGATGGAGAATTTTTGCTTATCGAGGCTGCAGATGCGCTACCAACATGGGTAACTCCCACTAATTCCGAGAACAGGGTGCGCCGTCCCGTTGCTTGAAATCCATCCTAAGATTCATTCGATTGGCAGGTCTGGATATTCGGCTCCCAGCTTCATATCATACCTCTCTCACACGTCTCCCCGCCGTCTAGAAAGCAACAGCGTCGCAAACTCCCCGGGAGGGCGGACAGCGACGATGAGGGCGAGGATCAAGAAGATTTTATCTCGATCGAAGATTCGTTGAAGATCCTTCGCGATGAATCAATCGAGACGCTTGCCTCGACTGACGTCCAAAACGCTGTCTGGGGGCGGACGAATGGGTGCGTTACAACATGCATTTATTTTATTCCTCCACATGAACATCCTGCAATCAGATACCCGGCTGCTGCGCGAAGCCACGTTCACGCCACAAAAGTATACATCCCCTTGGATATTGCTCGAGCGCTGGCTTCCGATCCGTCATTGATTCAAAAACCCGTTGAGACGTTTTATACTAGGGATGCCATCCAGCTTCGGGTATGAGCCAAACCGTCTGTAGTCCACAAGCTGACCTTTTTTCAGGCCGCGCACCGCATGTCGCGTTTTCCGCCAGAACCCAATGTTCTCAGAACTGTGAAAATGACGAGGACGGCGTATGCGCAGCTGCTTGGTCAAAAGTTTTTCCCTCCGAAAGTGTTTGGGCAGTGGAAAGCCAACGAAGGCTCAGATGAATGGAGATGGCGGGATGTTGGTATGAAAATTGTAGGTTTTTTCTCTTTCAGCGACGTCAACTCCTCTGATGGCTGTCAGGCTGTCGGCTTTGAAATGTTGTTTCAAGAAAGCAAAGGCAAAATTGATCCCTCTAGCAATAGTTCAGATGCCATCCAGTCCTCTGTAAGTGCATCTCGAAAGTTCGCCCCTCCGAATCTAACATGCTCGTAGGTCCAAGCCAAAAAGGACGCTCTGAGGAGAAATCCCCAGTACATCAAATATATCCAAAATCTCATGTCCGTCGACTATTTTCGGGGCGAGGTAGAAGGGTCACAACTTTGGAACACCCTCGAGGACAAGGCAGCGACAACATTTCTAGCAACTCAACGAGAAGAGTGAGTGGCGTTTTTCAGCAATCCTGGGATTCCACTAAGCTCCGTATTCAAGCGATGCTACCCGTCCTTCGTTTGCTTCTCTTGTCACGGCCGCGATTTCACAAACGCCGCATCTCCCGGAGACGAGTGTTGACGAAGACAGCGATCAGTGGCTCAACGTCGATGCAGCGGACTTTGAAAACATGTTGGAGACGACCATGGGAAGCTCTAAACGACAGGAAATTGCTATGCAAGTCGATTCGAGCGAGGAAGAATCTACCGAAGATCGCTTAGCGTCGGACCAGGCCTCGAGGCTGAAAAGTCTTGCCACTCAAGTGGAAGCATTCGTTGAAGGAAAAGGGGACTTGGAAGGCGCGACTTTCGAAGAGTAAGTTACTCAGTTCTGCTCGCAAACGTCATCCTGATCAAGTCCTTTAGCGATGAGCTGTCGGATGATGAGGATTTTAGCGATGAACCTGTGACTGACTCCGATTCTGAAGAAGAAACTCCTGGAGCTCGACAAGCTGCTCTCGATAAATTGGTTCCTGGCATAGAACCATCCGAATACGGTCAAATGCCTGCCTCTTTTCATGTCAACTCGCAAAAGGTCGCACCCACGACTATTGAGACAGACGTTGTGGAAGAAGTGGAAGACGTGAAACCATCAGTAACCGCCGAAACTCACACAAGACCGATCAGACAGCCCATTATACCTCGAGACAGATATGATGGAGTCGATTCTGACGATGAAACTGACGAGGAAGAGGAGGTAGACGAGGAGGAGGATGAACGTCCACAAGTGGTTGGAGATATCGAAGTCGACATGGGAGAGGAAGAGGACGAATTCCTTGAATTTTCGCGTCAAGCTCTTGGCATTACTGACGATCATTGGGGTGAAATTTTGCGAGATAGGAAGAACAGAGGAGGTGAGCCTTGTCCTCTACTACTGCAAATCACCTCCAACGTCTGTTTTTCCCCCAGCATTTGTTCCTGCGGGTCTCACTGTCCCGACTGTCCCCTCTCCCAAACAAACCACTGCACAAAATCAGAGTTCTCCTCCGATATCGGGAGCGACGCATGGAAGAACTCCGGAACCCGGGCCACGACCCAACGTTAATCCCAATCTAGATTCATTTGAAGCGGTCATGCTCGCGATGGACGAGGAACTTGCTCGCTCGCGTTCAACGAAAGCCAAACCAACATCTGCCAGACCTCCCCGACCTCAGAAAGCGGACAAAGGTAAAGGCAAGGCCCCCTCCATTCCCGAGGAAGAAGAGGACATCGATTCGGCCCTGGATAACGAACTGAAGGCGGCGCTGAAACGCGGAGACGACGAGGATGAAGATGAAGGTGAAGAAGAGCCGATGGACTACAATCTGATCAAGAACTTTTTGGAGAGCTTCAAAAGTCAAGGGGGATTGTCCGGGCCTGTCAGCACACTCGTTGGTGGATTACAACCGGGCTGGCAGCTTCCCCGGGATGCCTCTTGATTTTTTTCGTTTCTTTTCGTAAAAGTGAATGTGAATGTTCCACCCAAGCTCGTCTCCCGGCGACGCTTGACTTTGCTGAGCACCTCTGACTTCCCCCTTATAAAAAGTCCCTACATAAGCCTATGGATAATATCAAGGAGTTGGCGTACTTCACGATTTATGTTACGTCATCTCTGAATATTTGAATGTCCGTTCTCCTCCGGACTACATGTATACTTAACATCCAACGGCCATGATTCACGCTGTGCTCATCTGTAACGTGCAAACCGCTGGTTCTTGGAGGAGTCTATTGAAGCGCGCCCTTAGTTAACACCTCTGGTGTCGCCCGACTCACCAAGTTCTACACACCGCTTCATCAATCGGCGCAAACCCTTATTCCAAAAATTTTCTCCCTCATATGTTCGCGGCCAGCCAGCCTATGTAACTTCCTGGACGCCCCAGAGCTTGAAGCCTTTCTCGGGCCCAAAGGAGAAGAGGATGAGCGGTGGCGAGTCGTCTATCGCAGCTATGCGACGCTGTATTTCGTGTTTGTGGTGGATGGTGCAGAAAGTGAACTGGGAATCTTGGACCTGATACAGGTTCGTACCATCCGGTGTCGGCCTTGTTTCGTTTGCGACCGCGCCCACAGGTGTTTGTCGAGTCGCTGGACCGCGCTTTTGAGAATGTTTGTGAGCTGGACCTCGTATTCCAGTTCGATGAGGTAGCTCGTGGTGATACACACTTTCAATGGGTCATTCACGTTCCCAAAGGTCCATCATATCCTGGCGGAAATTATACAAGGAGGATTGGTTCTTGAAACTAACGTTGAGGAGATAGACGCTTCGGGTATGTTATATCGTCTACGACCCAGTCTACTTCTCAGGACTAAATGTCAGTGCAACTATCGGCCAAGTTACGAAAGGAATCGTTTGCGTCTGCAAATCCGCTTTCACTAGGTCTCGGAGTTGGCGGCGCGGGTTCTCGAGGCGGGAATCTCAAGTCACCGCTCGGATGGTTAACGGGGAAGATAACGGGAGGCAGGGCAATGTGATTTTGTGGGTAACGAGATGTAATATACATTGGATTCACGGTCGGCAAAAAAAAAAAAAAACATTACGACGTCGGCGCAACAAGGGTTCCTGTCGTACGGTCAACCAGTATTTCAACCACAACAAGTGAGCATACGTTTCCGTTTCTTCTTGCCTGCACCGGGCGGTGCCCGGGAAGGTGAATCTTGAGACACTTGCGGCGCAGGAGCTTGCGCTGCGGGAGGAGGCGCTGGAGTAGCAGAATTCCGAGCGCCTTGACCTGCCGGAGTTTGTGGCACACTCTCGACATTTGTTTCCGGAGCGCTCGCAGACAGTACATTCTTGGAGTGCAAATGCAATGCAGTCGCGTGCATAGCGTGCGTCAGAAGCAAATTATTTTGTGGTCTACGTGGTGTTCAGCGATGATCAGGGAAAACCAGAACCCAATGTTACCTTTGAGGTACCTTTGGCCTGCTTTCTGGAACTTCAGATGCGCTTCGGCTGTCAGTGCCTGTGCCAGCACCTTCGTCTCCTGCAGCTTTCTTCTTGAGATCGTCGGCAGAGTCAACGATGGGCCAAACGAATCCTGTTCGAGGAATATAGTCCGGACGCCGACTTCGCAGCATGTCCAAGGAAGACTGCAGCGAGCAGACTGACGTCAGCTACAAACTGATTGAACTCCATCGAATTCCATAGTAAAGCAAATCACACCAGTCGATTGGAAAGCACAGTGTAGACGTCAGGAGACTGATATATCCTGTTGTTCATGATAAAATACGCAGCCAGGGGGCGAACTGGCTGTCATTTCAAAAAGTCGAAAGAACACGGCGCTGTCTCAGAAATACCTTCGTCGGGAGACAGTCGTTCGCGCTTGTGGATGATGAACATGGACGGCGGCTCAGCATGTACAACGGCAAATTCGACTCCAGTAAAGCGTCTATTCTGACGTTTAGCTTCCTGACGAATATTGTGGTGCCCTCGCGGCATGCCTGAGTTCCTCAGCTTCGTTCGCTATAGCAGTCCCCGTATGCATAGTCTGCATGCGCAAGACCTGGTTGTTGCTTTGCTTGTCGTAGAACATGGAAGTCGTGAAGTATTCAAACACATTTTCAGTCGTTAATGGTCCGTTCGCCTATGTAACGTGCTTCAGTGGGTTAACTGTGCGCTGGGACAAACGGTACCTGGATCCATTCGTGCCAGATGAAGAACCTGTGACTATAGTCATCAGCGGGATGAAGATCGCTGACGTCCATTCAGCGCGCGTTGAAGGGCTAGTGACGCGTCGAGACGCTAGTTGTCGTGCAGCGGTGTTGAGAGTTCTCGACAAGACGCGGTAAGCGTGTGACATCGGCTCACAACATCCGGCAACGAAATTCTGTCAAGTTGGACTCGTTCGACAGAACGAGAATGTTCATATTATACATGTAACGCTAAACTGGATCGACTGCGCCAACAACTAAAGCTCTGATAAATAAGATTTCATTTGGGTTTAGCAGATTACGGTAAATTGTACAGGCTTTGTGTTCAGCGAATAGATAAACGTGTTAAACAGCAAGAAAGGGAAGGGGAAGGAAAGAAAAGGAAGCAGACAGCAGTATTGCTGATCTTCAGAGAAAGATAAAGCATTAAAAAGTTGTCGAGCGAAACCGCTCTAATAAAGAAATTCATCTCGAGATCACGTTCGTCGCGGGGCCAAGCACAGAAGACAGGGCGGTACGATACGCAACACATCGAATGACGCAGGAAGGGAAACAGATTCTGGGTTGAGCCAAGAGGGCTAGCGACCAGAAACTGCGGAGCCGCCTGAATAGTGACGTAAGCCTGCGCAAAACAGTCAGTGAACTGCGAGCCGTAAGTTTTGTTCGGGGATCTTACACGAAAAGAAGTAGCGCGATAGAAAGCAGTTGATCTAGGTGCAGTCGCAGTCGACTGCGTGGCCGACAAGTCCCTTTCCGCAGCGGTCACACCACCTGCGCGTTCCTTGTTCCACGCCGATGGACTTTTTGGAACCCACAGAATGGTGGGAAGAGCACACAGACCCCTCGCGTTGCGACTCGTCGCGATGGATGCTGATGAGATGACGTCCAAGATCGTGCTTGCGACTGAACGAGCGGCCGCAGGAGCGGTGGGGGCAGACGTGGGGTTTCAGTCTGTTGGGGTCGTGCGTGGCCATGTGCGTTTTGAGATTGTACGCTCTAGCGAAAGCTACGAGAAGAAGGGAAGGGTGAGCAGCGGAACATGGCATAAAATGCGGGGGAGCTGACCTCTTGGGCATGCGGAGCACTTATATTTCTTGCGCGCATCACCCTTGTAATCTTCCTCCTCCGGTACGTGTGCCATCTGCCCAGCTGGGATGGTGGGTAGCTGCGTAGATATGTGGGATGGGGAGACGGTTGGACCGGCGAGGGGTTGGGTGTTAAAGTTGAGTTGACTGTACAAATCAACTGGCACGGAGGGGCGCGTGGAGGAGGGACCGTAATCTGAAAAAGTGGTACGCGGATTGTACGCCTTTGTATACGGTTTCGTGTTGCTGCGGGACGTATCAGGCGCCGCGCTGGTGCCAAAAGACATGCGATCTGCTGCGGCATCAGAGCTTGCCTGGGCTGCGGCGTATTCTGATGCAGCATCCACGCGAATCCGCTGGAAATCCATCTCCAGGTCGAGGGGGAAGGAGTAGTTGGAAGGAGGTTGGGGTGAATGAGGGTAGTTATAGAAAGACTCGGAGTAGGACGAGAGGGAGTCATATGCAGACTCGGAGGAGGCAGTTATGTTGGATGGGGGGCCCCGCGTAGGCGTGTCAGACCTGAAAAACGAGTATGCGTCGTGGGAGTCGACGGTGAGGAGCTGAAGTTGGTTATCATCGAATCCGGCAAGACTCGAGTCGAGTTCAAGCTCGAAGAGATCGGGATGGGGTGCGAGGATGTCAGAGGGGGTCTGAAACGACGCAAAGTCGAGGGTCTTGTTGTAGTCCGCGTTAAAGTCGTCGAAGACTGTGCTGGATGCATACTGCGTGCCCTGTGGATTGGACATGTTGCTGGACTAATATGAGGGCGAGTCAAGGAAGAGGGTAAGGAGAGAAAGGTTACCAAACACTGCCTTGACTGCGCTATCAGGTGACAAATTGACATCTAGACGGCCATTTAGGACCGTCGCGACTCAACCAACGCTCAAGCGCTCAAGAGCATCCAATCCTTCAATACAGCGCGCCCACAGTTCCCTTCCTCCGGATGCCAACGAATAAACAACCCAGTCACAAGGCAATCTCAAACGTCTCCACAGTTGATCGCAAACACTACGTGTCTCCGTCGTGTCCAGCGACGTGTAATTGCCTGCAGTAGGCCTGCAACTTGAAGCACTGCGTTCGTCTTTCGGGGGTGCAGAGATCGCCTCATTTCCGAAGCTGGTCTTGTCTCGGCTCACTGCTCTAAATTCCGTGCTCATTTCCGGCCTTGGTTGTCCCAATGATTCCAAGGGCCGTTTCGTTCTCGGAATCCACTTGTGAACATCGTGCAGTCATCTTGCTACCAGTCGATAAGTCGATAATCTCCAGAACGTTGACTCCCGGTTGAAACCTTCTGCCTGACCATATGGTGGCACTCAGCTTACAAATGCGCCTTGCTAGCTCAATCGGTAGAGCGTGAGACTCTTATAGCAGGAGTTGATCTCAAGGTTGCGGGTTCGACCCCCGCGTGGGGCTATTCGGTTAACTTTTTCCCTGCTTAACTTTCTTGCTCAAGACACAATTCAGTCTTTTCCCTGGTGAGCAAAGAAAGTTTCATGTGGTACAATTTTCTCCAAGAAACCATTTTGCTCGGTTCATCCACCTCCTTAAACGGATCGTGTACAGCTGCCAAGTTTGAACGCAATAAGCTATTCAGCCTTTCCAATTCGTTCGATCCGAGGTCTGTACAAGATGAAGACGTCGCTGCCTTCACCAACAATTCAGATGACTGGTTCTCTATATTTGTGAATGATACAGTACATATCACTCAAATGGCTTAGCTAGATTTATTTGGCCAGGCAATCTTCTTGCAATCTATACTCGTATCTGCGCATAAGCGTGCTTGTTGGGAGCGGCAAAGTGTTGACTGCCCGATAATGGCGGGACGCCCAACTGCGGTAGCATTATAACCTTCAAGACGATCCAGATTCTGCGTAGATTGATATCGTATGACAAGGATTCAGATGAGTAGATGGAACCTCTGGAGCGGGTCGAGCACGAGAGAAGAAAATACAGATGGATAACAAGATAAGGTGCACATGATAGGTTGCGCGGCGACTTTCTGCAGCAGGACAGGAGAAGAAAGTTGAACGGCAACAATAAAGGGATACCGCCAGCTTGGATCTTATGTACCACTACTACGCGGTGCTTGCAAAGGAAAACTGAAAGATATATAACGGCAGTGGTCACAGATAGAAAAACCCGTTCACCGCGACGGTGACAAACGATAAGATTGAGTTTGACGATGCCAAGTTTAGACAGGGAAAGCCAGTGTCGGACCAGGAAAAAGCCGGAGGATTGCGTTGGATTATGGACAAGCTGGTGACCCGAGGCATGGCCAGACGAATTGGTATGTGTCGAGCGACTCCAGCCCCCAGATGAAGTGTGTGATGTACAGCAGTAGATTCTAAGTTTGAATCGAGCTCGAGTGACCGACAAACTTGAAGAATGTATAGGTCCACAACTTGTGGTAGAGATTCCTTTCCCCAGGAGTAGACTCGAAGGCAAAGCCGTGTTCCAAGTCAAGGGTGCGCACGGACCAAATTCGGCATCAGCCGGCTTGTTTCAATCTGTTTGCCTCTCCCAATTACCATCCCCGAAAAAAAAATGGCGGCCTCTCCCAGCGCCGCTGACGAGGTCCAGGACAACTGGGGACCCTCTGACGATGCTGCCCTGGGGTCTCGGCGCAGTGCTGAACCTGCCAATGACCCTCTACCTGTTGACGATCGTGGTCAGGATCCAAACGACCCCGTAGACTATCCTCGCGGCTCTAGCGTAGGCACTGTCTCTGTGCACAAGGGCGACAATTACCGGGAAAAGCAAGTCAAGGTGCTTATTCGGTCTTTCCTTGGTATTGCTTGCTCGTGTAGAGAAAAAAAGTCGCTCGTGGCCTGGCATACATGGCAACGTCTCCGCTCGCGCTGTCTGTGACGCCCAAATGCCTTACTTGCTTACTGTTGCGAGGCTTAACCTTTGGCTCGGGCCCTTGACCACGCCTTCTTGTCTTTCCACATGTGTCGCAACTGGGTGTTTACTTTCTGCTGTCCAGCCGAACAAGGTCTATATTGGTGGTCTCCCCGAACATACTCGTCCAGAGGACTTGCAAGGCTGCTTTGGCCAGATAGGCAACATCACTAACATCGAACTAAAGTATGTGGTGCTCTCCTGGCTAGGCAACGCGTGTCTGAACGAACCCTCCCAGAATCGGATACGGCTTCGTGGTATGTTCTTACTGCATACTCCCTGCGCTCTTTGTCACTCTTGTTGCAGGAATTCGACAGCCGTCAAGCTGCCGAAGAAAGCGTTGCCAAGTATCACGAGGGCCATTTTATGGGCAACAAAATTCGAGTGGAGCTTTCCCACGGGGGCGGCAGGACTGCAAAATACACTGGGGATCCAGGAGCCTGCTTCAAGTGCGGCAATATGGGACATTGGGCCAGGTGAGCTTCTCTCCGTCACCTATTCTCATTGCTTATTCGGAGAACAGAGAATGCCCGAACGCAGCACAGTATGCATCATCTTTCTCACTTACATCCTTTGACCTAATCTCGCTCTACAGGAGCCCCCCACGCCGTATGAGCGAAGCGCCCCCGATCGACCGTGGTCGCGACTACGCACCACTCCCTCCTCGTGATGTACCCCCGCCGCGCGACTCTCGCTATGACTATCCTTCAAGTCGGGATTACCGAAGAGCCCCTTCGCCTCCGCGGGATTATCGCGACTATCCTCCTGCGCCTCCTGTGGGCAGGGGTAGAGACTACGACGATTACAGGCGCGGCCCTCCCGTTGCTGACCGCGATCGCTATGTTCCTCCCGTGCCACCTCAGGACTACCGAGGAGGGCGCTACCCTCCGCCTCCAGATCCTGCTTACCGTGGCTATGGTGGACCTCCTCCGCCCCCTCCACCTCAGTACGATCGTTACGATAGAAGACCTCACGAGCGATACCCCCCTTATCCTCCTGCCGCTGGTGGTAGAGCTCGAACTCCTCCCAGGGGTCGTGATGACTACGACAGAGCCCCACCGCCTCGGTACACTTGATTCTTTTCAAGAGAGATGCAATCTGAATTCTGACCAGGGATTATACCGATTACCGTGGGCGTCCGCCTTCACCCCCTCCGTCGCGCTATGCGAACGATTACCCTCGGGGTGGCCCTCCGGACGTGGCAGCCCCAAGATATAGGTAGTGTCACTTTCTTTATATCTAACGCCCTAATTGACGTAGGCATAACAGGCGCCGCTCGGAAAGCCCGCCTCCTCGATCCTCAGGCGGTGCCTATGAACCTGGCTATACGGCTGGTGGCGGGAACGGTGGAGGCTTTTCTGGCAACGGCTACTCCGGTCCCCCTAGGTCTCGCGATTACCCTCCTCCTGCGCGCAATGGACGAGACGCTCCTGATGCTGGTGGCTACAGACGGCCTTGAAGCTCTGTGTCTCACTGTTCAAAAAATACGCTATTTCACCCAGGACGCTTGAATGTCCGACTCTTATACTTCTTTCCATGCGATGCTGACCATCGAATGCAAATGTCTATGTTCATGTTACTTATATGTGTAAAAAGTTAGCTAGTATTACGCCCCGGCCATTTTATATAAGGCATGCTTGTCGCCAGACTCGTCTACGAGCGCCCGAAGCTTGCCGTGCTTGTTCTTGAGGAGTTCCTTCGGAGTGTCGAACTCGACCTGTGCATCCGCTGATCAGTATGGTGGATAGTGTGCAAATAAGCTAATCGTACAATGCGACCTGCATCGAGAACCATCTACACGAGTATAAGTACGGGAACAGCGCCATGAAACCGTTGCTTACAATTTTATCAGCATCCATGATCGTCTACGGAGAAAATCAGTATATCGTCGACATTTAGCCATCCGCACTTGCCTGCAGCCGATGGGCCACAGTCAGGAGCGTCGTGTCCTTGGGCAACTCATTCCGGAGGGAGGACTGAATGACCGAGTCTTTTCACAATGAAGTCAGCCGGGCGATAGTTTATCACCGAGGTTTTTACCTGTCTTATAATCTTTCCGCAGTGACATTAGGTAATAGTTCATGGCATGAATTTTTCATACCTATGGCTGACGTTGCCTCGTCGAGAATCAACAGCTTACTACCACGAACGATAGCACGAGCTGCAGAAGCAGAATAAGCACACAAATCAGTTCGAAATATGTCACAAACCTAAGGCAAGGATTTGCCGTTGCCCCACTGCGAAATCAATTGAATAAAAAACCTTCAGCAGCGAAGAAATTCATACCACTCAGGTTATTCCCACCGCTGGAAATCTCACTGTCCAAAGTGATCTTTCCATCGTCCATCTCGCTCTGGAGCGCGAACAGGCCCGCAGCTCGTAGCGCGCTATTGAGTGTTGCGTCATCGTATTGCTCGAATAGATCAAGATTCTTTCTGAGCGAGCCCGTCAACAGCTCGGGGATTTGCGGAATGATGGTGATATTCGAGCGCAGCGCGTCGAGGTTGAGGGACGAAGTTGGTATCCCGTCGTACAGGACCGTTCCTTCCGTGAATATACATCTCAGGAGAGCGAGCGTCAAGGAACTTTTGCCGGATCCGGTTCGTCCCACAACTCCCACACGTTCACCAGACTGGATGTTGAAGGAGACATCGTGGAGGACCTTGGGTCCATCGGCCGAATACTTCGCCGACAGTTGAGAAACACTCAGGTTCCCGCTAGAGGGCCAATAAGCAGGCGGCGTCCCGGCAGCGGTCGGTTTGGCTTCCTGTTCGATGTCGATATATCCTCGGATTCGTTCAAGCGAATTGCCTTGGATCTCAAAGTCGTTCAACACCCGGACCTGTTGAGAGTCAAAGGTTGCCTGGAAACAGAAAATCCGCATTACGTACCCACCACAAGATCATGCCCGAGAATCCGATGGCCTGTAAATTTGTCAGTTCGGAGCAGTAGAGAAAACGAGACGTTCAAGCTGAACCCACCATATTCAAGCTGAAGCCCACATTGGACGGTGAGTGGGCTTGGAAGTAAACCAGGTAGTATGCCAAGGAGGCAGCCTGAGAAAAAAATCAGGAAAACTCGATTTTGATGTCGAAATAAAACGAACAAAGAGGCCGCCTAGAACATCTACGGAAAGGAATCAATGCAAGGTCTTGAATACCGAACATCCACTTACCAATCCGCACACACACCCACCGGTTGAGATTGTAGAACGTTCTTGCTGTGCGTGTGTACTTGTCAATGCGTTCAAGCGAAATATTCGTGATAGAGTCTTGTGCTCCATAAGCGCGAATAGACGCCAACCCATTCAAGGACGCTCCGAAGCTGGAAAAATTTATATCAATGGCCGGTGTAGACAGCTCGAGGCTTTGCGTACTGCCCGAGAACTGGTGCCTGGAAAGTGAGAGTTAGGACTGATAACCGGTCGATGCGGAGAGATTACTTTGGCGTTGCTCATCTCGCGTTTGACGCTTAGCTGCGCGGCAATATATATTTGCTAAATGTTTGTTAGCCAATGGAACCGAAGAGAAAACATAAACGTACTCCACACCAGCCGCCCAAAGCACCAACAAGGAGACCGGGAAGGAAAAACAAGGGGGTGAACAGGATGACTGCCGCGAACTTAACTAGCATCGACATTGTCATTTCCAGAAGGGCCCACAGCCCGCTTGCAATGGGCCCGTCCACTTGGCGCACGTCAACCGTGCATCTTGCTATCACTCGTGAAGTGGGAGTGATGTCAAGCCATCTGCCACATATACATGGATAACGGCCCAATAAGATTCCAGCGAGGACTGACCTCAAAGTCGTTCCCAGCACTGATTCAACGAGCTGCGTGTGGATGGATTTCGAAGCACGATACACTCCCGTCGTGTAGAGGATGAATGCCAACGCGTAAATGGTCATCGCGATCGACAGTAAAATACCTGCAAGGATTTAGGAACGTTCACATAAAAAAGTTGCGAGCATACAGAAGATGCCGAGGTAACTAGGTGCGAACGTAAGTGTTCAGTACAGATGCAGTGAATACTGACAACTCACTAGAAGACATCCACGTGCGAGACATCAGGATTTGTGTACTGGCTAAAAAAAAACGATATTCAGTTGCGTCCAAGCGTTCACGCATTTGTTCCTACCTAGCCCAATATCCGAGGAACCAAGTCTGGACAGTTTGGCATATTTCCGTGAGTGCGAGCCCAGCTAGGAAAACCGTGAAGAAGAGCAGTGCATGATTGCCGCCCAGTCCTTTGAAGTAAAGTGTGAGGGCATGCCAGCTGACATGGCCTTCTTCAACTTCCTCAGCTACAATCAACTTCCCGTCCGCCTTCTTCTCCGCAGCGGGAGGAGGAGCATCGACTTCATCTTCCTTTTTGTCGAGAACTTCCTGGTCCTTGTTAAGCTCTTCGGCCAGAACTTCATCTGTGGCCAAAGCTTCCGAGATCGAGCCATGGCTGTGAATTTGTCCGTCGGAGCCCATCGAAACGACGTAATCCGCGATGGGCTTGGCCATGGCTACGTTGTGGGTGACCAGGACAACTGTCCTGCCTTGAATCAAGTCTCCGCGAAGACATTTGCTAATTCGAACATCAGACCAGTCGACTGAAGTAACACGATGCAACATACTCAACTATCCACTTCGCGGTGTGCACGCTTTTCGAAATTCAGAAACAATTGGCAGCGAGATAAGGAGGCACGTTACTCCAAAGCAGCCAGCACATCGTCCAGTCTGAGAGCGCGAAGTCAAAAATTGGAACACACTGAACGTGCAGACTTACAGAATGATCTCAGTGTTTGCATAGATAGCCCGAGCAAGAGTAATGCGGGCCTAAGATGTGTGAACGATGATATTATTTTACGCGGGTACGCGAAGCACACCTTTTGGCCACCACTCAGCGTCAGTCCCTACATAAGCGACACGCATCAAGAATGAATGTCTCATGTCCGAGCTTCAATGCATACCTTTTCGCCGACCTCGCTGTTGCCAAGGTCAAGACTCGATACGCTATGATTCATCGAGTACTCACGTTGCATCGCCCGCCTCAAAGAGCTCCAAATCCCGCTCCAGAGCACATTGGTGAAGAACCTAGAAAGCAGTGTTAAATACGTCCAGAAAAAGGCAGACGGCGGTGACCTTTTTGTAGCGTTCCTCGTCAAATTTGGCACCAAAAAGAATATTTTCCTGCAGAAACAGATATTATTAGATGTTAGTATTTGACGTGCATGCCAAATAAACCTTGATGGTCTCCTAAAAGCAACAGATGCAAATAACGTTAACAATGTATAACCGAGGCGGTTGCCAAACAACTGACATTTTGCACCCAGCTTTCTTGAGTGGCATACGAGACACCTTTGGCGCGGGGCAGATTGTACCATGAAGTCGGGCCTGAAGGAATAAAGTGCATCTCGCCTGACAAATGATAAGCTTGATCAAAATTCCCAAAGATATTATATCTTACCGAGAAGAGCCATCAAAAGAGAGGTCTTGCCCTAAAAATCAATGAGCAAAAGCAGTCGCGGGGAATGCATAATGTCTGTACCGATCCGGTGGGTCCGACAACGAGATTGATGCAACCCGGCTTGAACAGTACCTCGCCCTCGATCTTGAGCATGAACTTGCGTTTGGAGGGAGTAAGGGTGCCATCCGTTTTTGCACTGGACCACGCAAAAGTCGCATCTCGGAACCCAATCTTTCCCTCGGACTCGACATCAGCGGGTACGAAGAGGTCCGGAGTGCTGGGATCCTTCTCCGCGAAGGAATCGAGGAGCTCAGTCTTGTGAAGGAACTCATTCACACGACTCAGCTGAGCGATGCTTAAGTAGAGCGAGGCACAAAGCAGCTGGAATACACACCGAGACTTGGCCTGTTATGGCCTGACTCAAAGCCCAGAAATGAAATGCAGCTGGTTGCGGAGCATGTCAAAGACAGACATGGAGGAGAAAACCTTCGAAGCGCTGAGATCCTGCTTCATAATGACCGTCTATAAAGAGGAGTGGATGAGCGGGCTTGGTCACTATGCAAAGCAGAACTGACGCTATAGACACATTAGCGACAAGCATAAGAAGAGAAATGAGCAACTAACTAGGTGGCTGGGAAGGATTGGATATATACATGGTTAATGCTCATCCGACTCGCATTTGACGGGAAACCGACCGTATGTTGCCAGCATTGTGCACACTGGGATGAAGAAGCTGAGGATAACACATCAGATGCAGGGAAGGTAGATGCAACGAAGCGTACTTGAGTGTGCCATTCAAAAGGTCAAGCATCTGCCTTTTCCACAGCCATTGTAGCTCCTCTTCCCGCTTCTCGGCCACTCTCTCGTTCATCTGGCGTTCCCATCCGAACAATCTACACAATCATTGGACAACGGTAGCAGAGGACTGTATATACATACTTGATCATCCGGAGGACGTTCATCGCTGCGAAGCCATCTGTGAGGACCCTGAAACGCCAAAAGACCGATGCTTACTTTCAGTGACGGTTTGAACCCGGGCGTCGGTCTTTTTCAGGCGTTGTTGTTGAACCGCTGGAATTTACGATGAACATTACACTTGGAGTCGAAATGTCTCGACGCACTTTGGACCATCTTGGCAACATAGCCAGGCAAGGGGAACAAAAGAACCATCACGCCCATGCCGACGAATGCGCTAAGTGAAATCAGGGAGTGGTGAACAAATACGCCGAGAGGCTTACCTCCAACCAAGAACCATGTACAGGAAGATGACGCAGAGAATAATCTCAAATGGTATAAGCAGGAAGAGGAACAAAAAGTCCCGTGAGTCGGTGATGTTTCCTGCGCTAGTTTAGCTCAATCAGAAATGAGAAACGGCGGAACGGACCTAGATCGGTAGTGACCTGAGCATTGAAATCAAAAAAACGAAAGCGCAGAAAAATAGGTGCAAACCAAGTTGGTGATTTTGCCGACCAAATTGTTCGCATCAGACGACTCTGCTGGCTCTTCTTTGACCTCAGCCTTGCCCTTGCCCTTTTTGCTTGAGGTGGTAGACTTGATGCTGGAAGAGCTGGCGTGAAGGGTTTCATCCCGCGAGACAGTGTCAGCGTCGGTGGAGTGAAGGGTTTCATCCCCGCTGCCGTTGGACTCTTCCTGGTCAATGGGAGACGGGGCTTCGCTATCTGCGGGTGTCGATGTACCGCTGCTTGGTGTCTTTTCGGCGGTTTCCGCTTTGACTCGAATCTACAGGTACTTATCTTAGTTGGTTTCCTTTGTTCTGGGGCGTTGATTGTGACTTTCCTTCAACGCATGCTCGAAGACGAGCTGAGTGATTATGGCTTCGCACCGCACGAGCGTACGTGTCTGTCTGGCATCAGCAGCGTAACGAGAATTCTGGCAAAAATGCTCACGGCCATGAAGATGTACCACTGGAATGAGATGGAACCTAGCATCGGGCCGACGAACAGCCATACTATCCAGAACCAAGGCTTGACTGCCGGCTCCTCGTTGGGATTCTCAAGATAGCTGTAGGCTCCGAATAAGGATCAATCCGATGGAAGAGAACGGGGAAGAAGAGAGAAAAAGAAAGGGAAAGGGGGGGGGGGGAGAACGCACTCTAGAAGTCGGTTGATCCCAACTGGGGATGCAAAGTTTGCGCTAGCCATTATGATTATGGTTACCGCCTGGAGGCATTCAATTTATCACCTGTAAGAATTATTGATTTGAAACTCACCATGGTCATGTATTCGAAACGGAAAACCCAGACCAGACCAAAGAAAAGGTGCCACTTTTTGGAGACAAGGTGCTAAATGTCCAGATGAGATATTTGATAGGGCTAAGCACTCCACTGCACACCTTGAAATTCCTCGCCTTTAGATTGGCGGATGCGTCATAATCACTCAGCGGCGGCAGTTGATCTGAAAGTGACTTAATACTACTGCGGCGACATGGACCGGAGGACCAACCATGCGTCATATGGGCCACACGGTATCCCAAGAACACTACAGGGTCTAGGAAGAAATACAGCATGGACGATATAATCGAAGCAGTTTGTTCCGGATTCGGAACAGGCATTGGGTTCTAGTATCCGTATTAGATAGACGTTGCTCGAGCAGTGGTAATCAATACCTTTGGATCGACGGGGATATATTGACGAGGAATAAACAGGGAGACGACCGCTCCAGCGATGAACAAGGCAATAACCTTGGCCCATAGGATCCAACCCTCTGATTGGTCCAGGGGAACACGGTTGTAGGTGATGAAGGGAAACAGATCACGATAGACGTAGATTAAAAGAGTGGCAACTAAGACCGTGTTGAGGTGCTTCACCGCGACCTGGCTCCACCTCCGTTTGGCGAATACAGTTGTGACGGCTAAGACAGAGGAATAAAAGAAAGACATGCACATCGCAACTTGCAGCCATTCGGTAAGGGAGAGCGTTGGGCTCGGGCGGTTCTTCTTGGGATGTTTCTTGCCCCTAGCAGGAGGTTGTAAGGTTGCAAACCGCCGAAATAACACACTTACCATTTTCCCAAAATACTGGTGCCGGATTTATTTGCCTCGGTAAGGGCCAGGGAGGCAATGGACAGACCGAGCAAGGCAAGGCACGCGACGAGTCGCACCAGTTTGAAGGCAAAAATGACGGTGCCTCCATGCTGGGCGATATGCTCCTTGACTTCAGCGAGCAGGCCAGACGGGAGAGGAGGCACCGGGTCCACGACCTCTGGTTCGGAGGTCCTGAACACAAACGCGCGTAGTTTACGACCCCAAACCGATGCCAAGAACAGGTGGAGAAGCAGAAGAACCGCGGAGGCCGACGCGACGACTGCCGGCACAATCAGAGTGTCCTCCCAAACTGTATGTTTTTTTGTGAACAGGGATACGAGGGGGCCGACCGAGGCATGGTCGACCACGAGCGGGTTCTGCGCGGTTGTCCAGAAGTACATGGCCAGAAGTCTTGCTCGCTGACAGCGAGCGGCTTCCTTTATTTGGAGGGCGGTTGCGAGAGTGAGTCAGTGGTCGGGCTGATTGATGCTCGTCTGGGTTCCTAGGATAAGACTGATGAGTTGCTGAATTTGAACAAATGTCAACCGCGATCGTCACATGCTTCCATTGCCTCTTGAATGGAGCCAAGCCAGCCAGCGTCCGCGCGCCCATCGTCCGAGCACTCCCCCGGCCACCAGGGCCCCGTTCCTCTCTTCGACCACCATCTCCGCACCCTCTCGGACTCATTCATCGCTTTTTTTCAAGAACGGTGCGCCGCGACTGCCGTACAGTTCCGATGTGTATACTCATCTTCTCCAAATAGAAAGCGCATCGAAGAGACCTAGTGCGTTCTCTCTCGTGTCTGAGAGGTGTTGTATTCACGCCCCGCAGCGTCGAGGCTCTTGTCAAACTTCACAAGAAAATAAAGTCGATTGACGCGTTTCTCGATGATCGGTCCGACCTCAGCACCACGCGCAGTGCGTGGAACGAGGTCCGCGACAACGTCGACCGAGGTCCGTCCTCTTCCCCCCGACCGATTCACGTTCCGACACCCGCCCAGAGTCGCAGGCCAGACAAGCTTTCCTGTCTGCCCTTAGCGTGGATGTGATCACCCCCCTGACATCATTGCGGGTAGGCCCCGGACCATACAATTTGGACCTTCGTGACGTCTGCCCTCGTACTAGGAAACACAGGAACGAACAAGGAAACGCATCAAGGAGGATCTGAAAGAGTCGGGAAACAGCTACAACGACTTTGCAGAGAATGGTTTACCTAGACTCAAGGCAAAGTATTTAAAGAAATTTGCCGACGTCGAGGTATGTCCCCGCTGTTTCCTTTTCAGTCTCAACAGATATCGACGTCTGTGCAGGAGAGTAAACGCGCGGCCGCCGCAGCGCCTCCCCTTTCGCCGACAGCCGTGACGGCATCCGGGGCGGATCACCACAAGCCAAATGTCTTGAACGCGCCGATACGCGTTACCTCCCCTCAACCTCTGCGTGCGCTCGAACGGCGTCCCTCCGGAAGTGCGCCGAGCGGCCGCAACCGTTCGCCTTCGTCATCTACCGCCTTTTCTGACCTCGCCCATCATGGGAAGAAGCAGCTTAATCAGCTGCGTGGCTTCCTCGAAAAGAGCGGAACTGTCAAGGAATCTTTGGGTGGGGGAAGAGAAACCCATGCACTCAAGGCTGTGCGTGCAAAGAGGGAGGCAGACGAAGCTGGTAAGTCATCCAAAAGTTCCGTGCTTGTGAAAGCTAATTCCGGTTAGACAAGGAATACCGCAATGGCGTTCACTGGCTTGAAACCCTTCGACTGCGGCGTGTCAAGATACTGGAGAGCGGCTACAGAGTGCGTTCAACAATGAATGGTGAAGGGCGATTAGCTAACTTTCGTATAGAGCCTGGAGATGTTTGTGCAGGAGTCCTCTGCTACAGTGAAGCAAGTGCTCGAAAAGTACACGGACAACATGACGTACGATCCCATGCCGGCTCGTGTCCTATCTGAATTCACATCCATCGCAGTGCAACGAGCACGACACAAACCCAATTGTCCACGCATGCCCGCTCTGTTGTCGATAAGATTTCATCGGAGATCGATGTCTCCAAGCTTGCCGCATATATTCCGCGCTCACTCGCGTCTGCCATACCGGACCGCATCCTATACCAGAATGGCCACGTCGGAGAGTGTAACGACCTCATCTTCGGCTTCAGTCTATTAGACTACGCTATGGCACACAACTTACAAGAGGGTGAGGCACCCAAGATCGTCCAGCTTTGCATCAATGAGATAGATCAAAGGGGACTGGAGTCGGAGGGTATATACCGAGTCCGTTCTTGCTCTCCGCTTTCTGATCAGTTTCTCATCAAAGTTACAGGTGTCGGGCCGGCATGCCGTTGTCCAGTCTGTTCGTTATCTCTTCTCCCTGCCATGGAATTTATCGACGAGCTCTTGACAGTTGCAGCATGAGATCGAGCGCGATGAATCGACATTTCAGTTCAAGCCGAAGGACGACGTGTATGCCGTTGCCTCCTTGCTCAAGGTCAAGACGACACCCTGTTTCGAGAGTTCCAAATGTTGATTCTCTGAACAGTTGTATTTACGCGAGCTGCCAGAGCCGGTGTTCAAATTTGCCTTGCAAGATCGAATACAGCATACGGAGGACCGAGGTTGGTGCCACGCTTTGTTCACGATTTATTGCCTGATCCTCTCCGTAGCTGATCACCAGTCCAACAACTTCATGTTATTAAGAGCCAAGATACGAAGATTGCCTCCCGTCCATCAAGCGACGCTCAAAGTGCTAGTAGAGCACCTAGCCCGCGTCGTTGCGTTCAGCGAGAAAAACAAAATGGACGCGAAGAATCTAGCCATTGTGTTTGGCGGTGTTATTTTCGGTGAAGATGATATCCCCAAAGGCGGCGTGGACCTTTTGAACATTCAGACGTGGAAGGTACGCTCGGCTTCCCGTTCTTATTTGCATGGAGCTGAACCCCGCAATCAGGATTCTTTAATGGAGGATCTGATCATGCATGCACATATTTTGTACGACGACAACGCAGGCCCCAACGAGCCGTCTGAGCCGAACGAGCCGAACGAGGCGCCTTTACCCGCCACGCCTGCTGGGGAGCCTTTACCGGAAGTCTACTACGGGTCGAAGAGAACCCATGTGACGACTGTACCACCGAACTCGCCTCCCAACCGGGAAGCCACCGCGTCGCCGCAGGACTTCACTCCCCGCCTACCGATGCGGCCGACAAGCAGCATCCATCCTTCTGCCCGGGCAAACCCACCCCCGTCTCCCACCAAAGAGCGTTCGAACGCCGCACCACCTCTCCCTCGCCGCCCTAGCGACGAAATGCCTCCGTCACCAGCCGTGTCCACTGCTACGCTGGAGACGGAAACTTCCTTCCGCACTTCGCTCGATCTTGATAGCGCCAGTGAGGGATCTCGACCGCCTTCTGCGAGGCAGTCGGTGCAGCTGCTCCCCCCTTCTCCTAACAAGCTGCTGGCTACACTACCGGAGCAGTAGTACCCACGCATCTATTACGACCGGACAATTGTGTATTACTTTTCTCTCACGCTTGCACGAAACCTCTATGAACTGATGTATTTTTCTTGCATTTCATCTGGATTAGGTACATTAATACCGCGCATTTTATATCCCTACGTATATTAGCTAGCTGTCCCTGCTGTTTCCAGTGTGTGTATCAGTACTACTCAGTACACCGTGTAATGTCAGACTCTTGTTTGCCTAGTTAGGGGTAACTGGGTCAAAGTGACAGAGGATGAGCTCGTTTTCGTCATCTGATTCCATGGACTCGTCGTCTGAGACCACTATTACCTCCGCCTTGACGTTTTCCGTTGTATTTATTTCCTCATCTACGCTTATTGCTGGTTCTGATGCCATCCACGTCTTTTGCCACGCGATTACGCGCGGATGGGCTTGGACTCTGCACAGAGTGAATATTATTCCAAGAACACTCGTAAAAACCCAGCCTTACTTGGACGGCTGGAAGTTCTCGATCTCGAGATGTTCCATGGTAGTTGCGCGAGAGAGGGCAACATAGGCTTGCCCCTTCTCAAAGGTCCGGTTCAGGTCGACTTTGACACGTGCAAGGGTTTGTCCTTGTGATTTGTGAATGGACAATGCCCACGCGAGTATCAAGGGCACCTGAAGACGGTATGCTTCAATATTGCCTTTGAAACCTTCGACGGAAAACCCCAGAGGTGCGCAGAGCAGGTACACTCCGTTTGTGAATCGAACAAGCGGCCACGCCTGGTCCTTTGTGAACACGGCGTCGTCTAGTGGGCACAGATGCTGTGGTAGCTCTTGCTGAGGTTGCGCGACTTGGAATCCGCGGTCCACTGCCTCGCGCGTCGTTAAGAATTCCTCTAGCACGCCGACACTGCCATTTACGAGACTGCCTATTCAAGCACCTAAGAACGACTGTCGTCTTCCGTGCGTTAGAAAGTTGGACTAACCTTGCACAACGTTCTGAAAGCGTGCGCGAATTTAGTTCGCAAAACAGGAGATAGCGGTCAGGCTTACTTGGATTAGCATGACCTGAGCACCGACCTGCCGAGTATTTCAGCAAGATGCACTAAGTGTTTGCAGGTATCGCCTTACTTTCAAGTGCATTCTCGGTACTGCGACCAGGCGGTCCAATAGCCGCGCTGCAATGTCCCTATAATGTTTCAGCATCAGTTATTGGAAAAAAAGGAGATCTTCCTAACTTGTTTATAGGTTCGTTATGAACATCATATCCAGCACTGTCGACGGAATGATAGGTTATCACCGTGCCAGAGAGAGCAGTGAGTCTCCCGCTGTCTATTCCCAAGTTAGAGTAGGGTTGAATGGCATGAATCGGCATACTGCAAGCCTCGACCTCGGCTCTCAATGGGAAACTGATATGCAAGAGTTAGTACCTGCCCGTCGAAGCGGGAAGACGGTTCACAGTTGGCTGGGTTCGATTCCGTCGGCGTAGATCAAAGGCCGCGACAGTTTCGTCAAATGTTGAATGTGTGTCCGACTCAGGACACCAACTCGCATGGAGGACAAAATGTCGATAAAGACTGTGCGAACGACAAAGCATAAGAAAGCACAAATTTCTAGGAGCCTTCGGAACATTACCATTATCCTTTTGGCGAAAAACACGGGACAAAACAATGGGTCGACGGATGCACATCTTCCAAGTCTGGGCATCAAACGCATAAGTAGCAGGCATACGGTGTTCGTGAGTCTGGTCTGGAACCGGAGGTAGCTGGAAAAAATCTCCCGAGATGACGAGCTAGTAGAGGAACAATCAGACCCCGTTTCGGACGGATGGAGAGACCGGGTGGAAACAAACGATACCTGCATCCCACCAAAAGGGAATTTCGATTCTCGGACTTCCCGAGCGATGTATTCCTAAGCTTGGAATATAAGAGGGCTTCACCTTCGGAAAATGAACCCACGAGTTTATCAAATAAAACGCCATCTATCATCGAAATTTCGTCGATGATCAGTGTTTTCGTTTCTTGCCAGCGGACGCGAAGTCTGAAGGAATTCTTGATTCGGTTCGCAAGTCGTTCTTTGGACTCTTTCCCTAATCCAATGCCAGCGAATGAGTGGACAGTGGAGCCACCGATGTTCAGGCCGGCTATTCCTGTGGATGCCGTGACTGCCACAGAGGAGGGCAATCGTAGGGGATCCGCCTTTAAAGTTTGTATAATTTCGCGCAGAAGAATAGATTTTCCTGTTCCCTACATCATCAAGAAATTAGAGGAGTTGACTCCAAAACTGTGCACCACACACCGCAGGGCCAGTGAAAAACACCGATTTCCCAGCGACAACCATGTCCAAAACTCTCTGCTGTTCTCTGGATAGCTTGATACTTTTCGCAGGCTGAAAGGGAGTAGCCGGGATAACAACCGGTTCCATGGTGGTAGCACTGTGAGTCATGCTCTCGAACCCTGTTCTAAACGCGTTCAACTGGCAGTGGTTGGGGTGAAAGGGGCTTATACGTGACGCTATCTCACGGCGTGACTATACGCGTCAGTCACGCGGCTCCGTCCGGGCCGAAAGCCACCGAGAGCTGCATGAAACGGGCTTTCAGCAAGCTCGCACTCGCAGTCAATTCAATGCCCAAATACTACGCCGTCGCAAAGGGAAGAGAAGGCCCGAAGGTTTACAAAAGCTGGGATGACGTGCGTCAATTCGAATTCAGGTCAATTGGCTCCTGGTAATTTCGACTTCGTTGGGCTACAGTGCAAAGATAATGCAAGTATCCTGCGTTGTAGTTGGCAAGGTCGCCGTGAGTTAATTCCTTCAGTAATTAGGTCTCTCGGTATCCCGGAGCTGTTCACAAGAGCTTCACCTCCTTGGAGCAGGCCGAAACCTGGTTGGCATGTTGGTGGACTCTTTCTACGCTGTTCGGAACTGGACGCTGATTGTGTGCAGCTTCGCTGTCTCTTCAGACCGCTGCAGCATCCACAGCAACCGCATCGCAGTCTGTCTTTCGCCCATCGCAGTCTGTCTCCCGCTCGTCCCCCTCCCAGAAACCGTATAGCCGGGCCGAAAAACCAAAGTCGAGTGCCCCAGCATCAGCCGAGGCTTCTGGATCGCGGAATGCTGAAAACACCGCCGTCAACGTGTCTCTTTCGGAAGAGCAACAAGCTGTCCTTCGACGAGTACGTCAAGGAAAGAGCACTTTTTTTTCGGGATCAGCAGGCACTGGCAAATCAGTTCTGTTGCGACAAATAATCAAAGAACTCAGTCGTGGTCAAAAACCCTGTCCCACCCTTGGTATCACTGCTTCCACTGGCATTGCAGCAATTAATATTGGGGGCTGCACGTTACATTCCTGGGCCGGCATTGGGATCGGGAACGAGCCTGCCAAGAAAGTCGCTGGCAAGTTCTTCGGCCTAAAAATGACTGATGTTTTGGATCGTTGGAGAAGAGTGAAAACGCTCATCATTGACGAAAGTGCGTTGCTGCCTTTCCTCGTCCTTCTATTACTCAGCCACCGTCAGTATCTATGGTAGATGGCGCATTGTTCGACAAGCTGGTTTGGTGCCTTTACCAACTTCATATTCGCTGTTTGACCTTTAAGCTAGGAAGAGATGGCGCGTATCATCCGCGAAAACGACGCTCCTTTTGGCGGTATACAGGTACTCCTGATTCGTTCGTTCACACATATCGCTCACTTCATCTTGTAGCTGGTTTTGTCCGGTGATTTTTTCCAGCTGCCGCCAGTTCCGAATAAGCATGGCGATCAAGTCATTTTGCCACTCTTCGCATTTGAAGCCAAGAAATGGGACGCTTGTATCGGCCATCCAGTGACCCTCACACAGGTTTTTCGCCAGAAAGACCGAGGTCTGGATGATCTGTGCTCTTAACGCTCCCTCATTGATCGTTCATGACAGCTTTTGTGGACATGTTAAATGCGATGCGTTTTGGGAAGATACAAAACGTGAAGGCCTTCACGGCTCTTGCACGAGAAGTCGAGTATACCGACGGCATACAGCCAACAGAGCTGTAAGTTTCCACAGGACGCGACTATTATGATTGATCTCCCCCGTAGGCTGTCGCGTAGGGACGAGGTGGATCGCGCCAACAATTCTCGTTTAGATATGCTCCCCGGTGATTGCGAAACTTATTTGGCTTCGGAACGTGCTGGCTTCAACAGCAAAGGAGTACGAATAAGCCCAGAGCAAAGGGACAAGCTTTTGAACCGTCTGGTAGTGCCAAAGATAATCCGCCTCAAAGTGGCCTTCCCCGTCATGTACTATTCTTTCTTCTAATCAGTTCCAACGCAGGTCGGGGCTCAAGTGATGCTGGTCAAGGTCAGAATTATATTGCGACATCAGCCTTGAATTTGTTTAACCGGTTGTCGTAGAATTTGGTGCAGGGCAGACTTGTCAACGGCTCCGTCGGGCAGGTTGTCGGGTTTTCCACCTCTTCCGACGCGATCAACCAACACCTCGAAGTTGCCAAATCGGAGGAGACCGTGCAACCAAATCCGGCTTTGGCGGGAAGTACCCGGCGATGGCCAGTTGTGCGGTTCACACACGGAGAAGAACTTGTCATGGTTCCACAGGAGTTCACAATCAACAATGCGGATGGTGAGATGGAGGCCAGCCGAGAGCAGGTAATGACGCGTTCGTAACCGCAAGACCGCGAATGGCTGATTCTGGGCAGGTCCCTTTGATCCTCGCGTGGGCTCTAAGCGTTCATAAGTCGCAGGGACAAACCATTGAGCGTGTCCGCGTCGACCTCAAACAAACGTTTGAGAAAGGCCAAGGTGCGCTTACAGCAATTTATCAACTCTCGCTAACTGTTATCCAGCGTATGTCGCCGTCTCGCGCGCAACAACAATGGAACAGCTTGAGATTCGGAATTTTCACCCCTCCAAGTATATTCTCCCTGATGTTCCACGGAACACGGACTGACATACATGCCAAGGGTGGTGTGCTAATCCCCGGGTTTCTGCAATGGCATGCTGCTTCCGAGGCCATCGACAATCGTCGGAGAGCAGAGGATGAAATGGACTCGGAAGCAGCTATGGATGCATACTACAACAATTAACAGGTATAATACACTTTGAAGGATAGATACATCATTTTATAATACAGCGATAATCACACAACTTCGACGAAGTTTGCTGGGAAGATACCAGTCTTGCGGCGGTCGGTCAGATAGCCGGTCCACCTTTCAAGAGATGAGCCAAGTCGAGAGAATGCTCCCTAACGTACCAGTCATCGGTGCTGTCCGACCGTTAGTTATAACGATGATATCCCCCTTGGAGAACGAGAGGTCTCCAGGCTAACAGGGGTGAGCGAAACGTAAAACGTGGCCGTGTTTGGGGCTCACCTGGGCGGCTGGAAGTCGTATAACGCAATGGCACGGGCAACACCTTCATGAGGCAATAAGGGCTTCACAAGCTCAGGTTTGGGTTCGATAAACGACGGGGACATGCTGCTAAACTGCCGCTCGCTGGTGGGCGAAACGTCAGGGTGTGGTGGATACCTTAGATCCATACAAAGTGGACGAAGGGGCGAAATTATTGGGATAGGAGGAGTAAGGTGATTCACTCATGGAGCGAGTGTGCGCTTGGGTGGGTTTGTTGTCAAATGGGAGGACGACACAGGGGACGGGTCGAATAAATCGTATACGGTCGGCGTGTGGGAAATTGACGCAGCCCCACGCGAATGGCGAAACCCTTGCCCTGCTCCGGCGTAAAATCTGATTGAAACTTGGTCGGAAATTGAGAAGTTGTGTTGTTGGAGCCTTGGTCTTCCCAGTTGTCGAACTCGGGTTTGCCGCGGAGAGAGGCGCCCGCGACTTGATGCTGAAATACGACCCAGATTCGCGACTTCGCCCCATGATGCAGGAGGAAACTCGATCTTATCGTTCTTTCGTT